>JAAXYW010000713.1:0-30911 GCA_036851895.1 Orthonychiurus folsomi | reverse complement strand
ATACTGGTTCCATAATGCTGTAGTGCAGTAAACAGGCCTTGAGTTGTGGCACAACTTTTAGAATGAATTATTCCTCAAATTTAACATAATATACTCTGGCTGTTCAGAAGCAGTCAAGGTACTTCATATCCTATGGTTTGCCGGGTCTGGTGATGAAATAAACTCACTAATATTATTCAAAAAGACAATGACGTGAATGACGTCTCGCCACAAAATGTCACGCACTTCATTGCTTAATTTCGCATTAACTCTCTTAGCTCTCATTACAAATTTAGGCTAGCTAAATGAAGAAAATTATTAATGGTTAATACTTTAATAAATTTGGTAACTTGAAAACAATTAAACAATTGCACAAGCCTATCTGCATCTGCTCAGTGCAGTGTAGTTCTTGTGAAGATTTTTAGTTATCTTTTTATTTACATATCCGTTTCTTCCACAATTTTTACAAGTTATATTTCAAGTCAACTTGAATAGGTAATCAATTCTTCAATTCATGGATCATGCGTATTTAGATGACTAGAGAACATTTATGGCTACATACAAGATACAAAGTTCTTAACTGAAAATGATGCATCAAAATAAAAAATTGATGGCTGAATGTTCACTTGTCATTTAACTTTTGCTTTAAAAAGTTGATAAATTACAGAAAAGGTTCGGTTTGAGTGTCGAACCCGAACCCGAGTCTCTTCCTCATCTCGACTTTGGGTTTGGGCATTGGCTGCTGGTTTTTTCAAGTGATCTGTAGAAAAGGTTGAGAGATAGATAGAAAGGTAAGCATAAGCCTGCATGGTCTTCCATGTGCGCTGGGATGGATAGAAAACATTGTATTTCCTCCAGCTTGCCAGGCAACTTTAAACTATTTTGTTCCTGTGCAGCAAAATCATGACATTTGATACACTGCCACCCTCCCACCACCCGGTCCTGGCACAAGAGAAAAAGCAGGTACGCGACAACATAATATCATGTAACTTTAGTTAGTTTTAGTTTATGTTTATGTTAAATCCGACCTTATGCAATAAGTGTGTAACTTTACGTGCTAAAATTTTGGTTTACACGAAATGCTTGAGCATTGCGTTTTTGTAAAATAAAGCGATGCAAGTGTGTGGGCCCGATCGCGATCTTAGAACAGAATTCGTAAAAATAGCACCAAGAAAGTTTGCAAAACATTTTGCTATTGTGTAACTTGTACGTTTTTTGTTCTAGGCTGGATACAGGACTGCCGGTGGTTGGTGGGCGTGGAAGTTCACCGCACACCGTGGATTGTTATTCGCCAACTGCGTGAAAGTTTGAAACTGTACATGTCCTAATTATAATTAAATATTATGTATTAAAAATGAAATAACCAGTTTTATTTTTTTGCTAGAAACACTTTGCCGGAAGAAGCGCCTGCGGAGAGCACTTCTGCAATAATGCATCACTCAGGAAAAGACAATCAGCTTGGCGAAACCCAATTTGGCGTCACATTTTTTTCCTCGAGCCAACGCCAGGATATTTGTGGCACAAATGGGCTTCCGTTAACTCCTAATAGCATTCGTATTCTTGGAAGGTCACAATACTTGAAGCCACTTTTTCATCCAAATCTTTGCCAGTATATTGATATCATACGAGGAAAGCATGGTAAACTTAACACTATATAGTTGTAGTTTTGAATGATTAATCTTTTATTGCTTTTAGAAAGGATTGTTGTTGTGTCTGAGCACTTCAAGCGCAATTTAAGCAGTATACTGAAGAGTGACGAGAAGATAATTTTTACGGATCCAAATAAGCTGATTCAAATTGCGAAGTCCATTTTGGAGAGTCTGGTTTATCTTAATCAGCATGGGTAAGAGTACTACTTCTGTTCAGTCATAAAAATGTGTTTGCAATTGAAACAAAATACTGTTGAATTCAAGGATTGCAAACCGAAACATTAGCTTGGAAAACATCCAATTTACAAAGGGAAATGCTGTGAAGATGTTCAACTATGGACTTCATTATATGACAAATTGTGGTAAATACATTTCGTTCCCAATTGGTGATCCCAAATACACTGCACCTGAAGTGTTTCTGGATGGCATGAAGAAAGGACCAAGCATTTATTCTTGCGATGTTTGGTCACTTGGCATTGTTCTCGTTGAACTCGTCATCGGCAAAGAATTATGGGCAGACTTGAAGTTACATGATGTCACAAAGAAAGTTATCGGTTTGAATAAATCCGAAGACGCATTTCGATTAATCCTGGAAGATCATAAGCTCCCGGACATCATTCAAGTTAGTACACATAAGTGATTTAATGCATTTCAAATTTATTACAATAACATTTGTTGAAAACTCCATCAGGAAATTGATCCATGCTTAAGGCTGCTTATCCAGAAATGCTTGGAAACAAATCCGGCAAAGCGATCCTGGCCAAAAGCACTGCTGGCAGAAGATGCTATTTTTGATCCTGTCCAATTTGTTGCTAACAATCTGTTGGAGCCTGGAATTCCTTCAAATTGTTGTTACGCTTACCTTTTCCAGTCCGCTCAACTAACTCTGGAGCAGGAAAAATACAAATCTGTAGAAAACATTATCCAACCTCAAATCAGCCGTGATGATTTAGACACCAAAACTCAAACGAATGGGGCCAACTCAGATTCCACCTGGAGCTTTGATTTCCTTGGGCAGCGGACTTTGAAGGAAGTGTACTACTTGTGGCAACTGGCTGGTGGGGATGTAATAGGCGAATTAAAACGACAAGGACTGACCAGAAAGAAACCAGCTGTCTTGACGCTTCCTCGGTAAAGCCTGTGAAAAATGTTAGTTGCTTTGGATCCTAATCCTCTCAAATCTGTCGCTAGATCTATGACACTGGAAGGAAAACCTGCTGGGAAAGCTAGAGATCGTGGCCTCTTGTTAGATACTACTGTTATTTTACTGCCGCTGGATGAACTGAGAAAAAGGCTCAAAGAGTTACCACCAGAAGTATACTACCCCCTAGTTAACTCTAATGCGTATGGTTCAAATGTGCTATAATTTAGTGAGTATGAGTAAGCGTTGGAAATTATTAAAAATATAAATTATTATTAAAGGCATATGCAACTGGAGCCTACAGAAAATAATTTTATGCTGAGAGAAACTGCTTCATTGCCTTTAGTCATTCGGGAGAAGGACATTGAGTACCAGTTTCATAGGATTATACTCTTTGATAGACTAATCAAGGTAATTGACAACAGCAATTATATGTATAGTTATAATTACAAATAATGTTATGCATTAAAAATTCTTGTCTTTAGGGATACCCATTTACAAAACGTGCTATTCAAAATGAGTGCTTGCAGGATGTACCTCCTTTTTTTCGAGCAAAGATTTGGTCTTGCCTGTTAGGTGTGAAAGGAGGAGTTGAATACTTCTATAATTCGATTGATAAGGAAACTGCTACCACAACTGATAGACAGGTTTGTCTATTTCAATAACGCAGTTAAACTGTTGAGTCGTAGAACACAAGCAGAGGCGTGGTCTCCTCCTAATTGGTAGAAGCTCGAAGGAATTCAGAACGAGCTACCACCTCAGCCAATGAACAATGGAAATTCCGCCTCTCTGTATGACATATGAAATTCGGAAGGCCTATACAGTATTTTATTATCTCCGCTCGGTCTAAGCTCTCGGTCTCGTGCTTCATGTCTCCTTGTGGTCACTTTTATTTTTTGTTTTAAACAGATTGAGGTGGATATTCCAAGGTGTCACCAATATGATGAGCTGCTCTCAAGTCCAAGTGGTCACCAAAAGTTCAAACGTGTCCTGAAAGCTTGGGTCGTAAATAATAAGAAGACTTACGTTTACTGGCAGGGATTAGACTCTCTTTGTGCACCATTTCTCTATCTCAACTTCTGCAATGAAGGTAAGAACGGAAAGCCTTTGTGTTTTTCAGAAAAGAAGAAATTTTGAAATTTGAAATTCTTTTTTTTACAAATTTTAGCTATGGCGTTTTCATGCCTGTCTGCCTTCATTCCCAAATATCTCTACAATTTTTTCTTGAAAGATAATTCCGAGGTCATCCAGGAATATCTGACCAAGTTTTCGCAGTTGATAGCATTCCACGACCCACAGCTTACTAATCACCTGGATTCAATTGAGTTTAATCCTGAGTTGTATGCCATTCCATGGTTTCTTACAATGTTTTCGCGTAAGACTAGCTGGTAGTTTCTGGACGCACTTGCACTAAAATAATTTGTGTTTTCAGATGTGTTTCCTCTGCACAAGATTTTTCACTTGTGGGACAAATTACTCCAAGGAGACTCAAGTTTTCCACTTTGTATTGGTCTTGCAATTTTATACCAATTGAGGGAGTCATTATTAAGCTCTGGATTCAACGAGAGTATACTTTTGTTTTCAGATATGCCAGGTGATTTTCGGATTTTGATAGTCAAGCCTTGTAGAAAGTCAAATTCGTTCTTTTGTTTCAGAGGTCAATATTGAAAAATGTGTGAAAGATTCCGTGGAAATATACTGCAACACGCCGGCAAGTACACTTTGCCGAAAACACGAACCAGTAGCCGCTGAGAAGTCCGTTGATGCTATAAGAAGAGAAAATTCGTCGCAATCCGCTGAAAATCGAATTGCTTACCTTGGTGGTCGTCTATCCCAAGAAGCGCTAGTAATAATTTCCTTTATATAACAATGAACATCATATTATACATTTATATAACATTAATATTTCAATTGAATACTTAGAAAATGGAAGCCATACCTCTTGCAGAGTTAAAGAAAGAAAAGTGCGTGCGAATCAGCGGGGAGGACGTTCTACAGCTATTGGATTTGAATGCTTCAAAATACAATAAATCTAAAGTTCTTGTAGTGGATGTTAGAAACCGCGAGGAGTAAGTTCATTTTCTTTTGTGTGTAGCAGTACACTTTGCCTTAGCTAATAGAAAATTTGACAAATCTGTTTAATTCCTTGTGCCAGTTTCAATCGAGGAGCCATCCCTGGTAGTATTAACATGCCTTTCATAACGGCATTTAACGCAGAAGGTGCATTGATCCACACTGAGGAAGTCAACACACTAAATGCAAATCGGGGGAAAACATTAATTGTCGTTGGTAATCGAGGCGATTCGGCAACCAAAGTACTGTGTTGTTATACTACTATTTATTCCTCTTACTTCGTTTTATTTAAGTTGCGCAATGTAATCTTTTTTTTGTAAAGTTTGCAGATAAAATTCTACGATTGGAATACCCTCGTATCTGTGTTCTGCATCGGGGAATTGACATTTTTCGCTCTGGAAATATTCTAGCTGTTCCTTCGACAATTTAGCACAATATAATTTTAGCACATAATTTAACTATGTGACCACATATCTTTATAAAAATCTAGTATATTCGAATGACTTTGCTACAACTACTAGGTTCTTGAAAACAAATTGTGAAGTTTAGAAATAATAACAAACATCTAATACCACCGTTCGTTCACATGAAGGGCAATTCAAGAAATTAGGTAAATCTCAAAATTTATTAATAAAGCATCACATGATTATAGTAATATCTCAGGGTTTTAATTTTTACATCTGCATGCTGCGGTATCCAGTCTTTCGTATATTCTTGAGACGTTGATTGCATTGAGTGTGACGTCCAAGCTTGAGCTTGATAATTAATTAAGTTATTCTGATCCTAATCTCAGGTGGTCAGGTATTTTCCTTAAGTGTAACATTTCGTTGCCTTCATTAATTGCCAAATCTTGTAATTTGGAAGAGACCGCAGGGCAATCAACCAGAATACGGTTAAATGATGTTTGTACTCGTTTTACTTGATCGGATTCTTCAATTTTGTCTTTCGTAGCAAAAATCCTAGCCTTTGTTAATTCATATTGTAATAATTGGATTTGTTCAGCCTGCTTATTTAGTTCCAAATTTTTCTTCCCTATCATTTCAACCAGTGTAGAAACAGGTTTGCCGATGATAGACAAGGCAGCTGACACAGAACTATATTTCCGTCTGATTTTTTCCTTTTCATCGCGTTCGTTTTGAAGTTTGTTTAACAATTCTGCTACTTGCAACTCCAAATCTTTAATCCTGAAATTTGTAACAGAAAATTTGAAACGATCAGAAAGTATACACTTTATTTGCAATGCCGACCTATATTTGTATTGTGTTTACCTTTGTTCCATCGTGGTACCTCCAGTTTCGGATTTATCATCACCCGAATCCGCCATAATAGGATAATAAACAAGGAGTAAACTGGATTTAGATATGAATTGTCAAGTCACAACTACACCGGGCTGTGCTCAGTTCTTGAGTTTCTAAATTTGACAAAAATCCAAACTATAGCAAGTGTAAAATTATTTACAAAACTTTATATAATAGTACAAATATCAACTTTATATACTTGGAAAAGTAGTCAGCCCAGCGCGCAGCGGAAGTAGAAGAGTATAAATAAGTTGTGCTAAAATATAATAAGTAAACGGAAACGGAAGCCTCGCAGCCAGTCCTCTCCTCAAAGCCTGGCATGCAAGATTAGGTGTAAATAGTATTGAAGGTAGGCACAGCAGAAGGCTATTTTATAAATTAAGGCGGATTTCGGATATTTGTCGGTTTAATTTGAGGTCAGGTTGGATTGTTTCTGTTTCGCATCGGGATTTTCGGTATCCACTGGACACCACCGCACCGCCGCGCCGAGGAATAGTACAGACGAACATGTAATAAAGCGTTATTTGCATGTGGGCCCTGAATGGTTGGTCATGAATGTAGCGCGTATTGGATGAGCCAATGGGAATAGACCAAGTCGCTGGACTAATTGAACGCAGGCTGCTTGCCCTGCATGAGCCACACCGCACCGCCGTCCTTCCGTACTCACTCGCCCGTTTTTCATTCAACGACCACACGACCCAGGCTCCAGTCACCATTAAAACCGCTCAAACCTTTGGATACCATTCAACCCAGCTCAACCGGTATCTTCGACAGGTCAACGTTCGTTTGTCCATTTGGCAGTGTCAACCCGGCCTGCCTCTTTTGGCCCATCTCTAATTTCTTCTGAGGAAGGTAAACGCCGCGCCGCCACAAAATTTTTGCCTCACTCCATTTTCGCTTTCTATTAGATTTTGCGTGTACAGGCACGGACACTGCGTCGTCGTCGGGTGTCTCGTTTGATTTCGAGTGAAACGTGGTTATTTTTAAAGTTTATGCTACTTGATAATCAACGTTTTTGAGAAGCAGTATGAGTTGGCCTGGTTATGCCACTTAGGCAGTTATTTACCTGACTGAAATGAAATTGCTGAAGAAATTAGGCCATTGAATAAATTAACCAGTCATTAGTTAAACCATAAAATTTTTTGTAAATGAGTACTTTCTTCATTTCAGTCTTCTTTAGAATGTAGATTTTGTGCTTGTGGTTTCAGAGTCGACATGGCGAGTCAAAAGCTGGGCATCCGTTGCCTCCTCTTAGCTTCAATTATTTGGTTCCTTTGTGTGGGACAGGGGAAAAGTAGTGTTAAGGATGACACGGATTTCGACGACGATATTTTGGATTCGGATGAGCCAGTGAAAATTGAAGATGTTGACACACAAGTAAGGGATAGAGAACTGACACTTGATTTTTATTTGCATTTATTTCATTGGTTTAAGTTAATTATAAGCATTAAAGACATTATTGTTACTTATTTAGAGTCAAGATAACGAGCCTGATATTCAGTATCTTACTCCAACTCCCAGTGGACCTGTTTATTTTGCGGAACATTTTGATGATCCTGATGTTGCCCGTAAACGCTGGCTAATTTCACGCGCTCAAAAGGAAGAACAGGACAACGTGTTTAAATATGACGGGGAATGGGATTTTCAACTGCCCCAAAATATGCTCTTCAATGGGGACAGGGCTCTGGTCCTTAAGTCCAAGGCAAAGCATGCCGCAATTGCTGCTAAACTAGACAAGAAGTTTGATTTTAACACGAAACCATTGTTTGTTCAATATGAAGTTAACTTCCAAAATGGGATTGACTGTGGAGGAGCTTATATTAAACTGTTATCTTATTCACCTAACTTACAATTGGAAACGTTTCATGACAAAACACCTTACAGCATTATGTTCGGTCCGGACAAATGCGGAAATGATTACAAGGTACGTAAATCGGCTAACTGTGTGTAAAGCCCGAGCCTGACCTTTTGAGCTTTCGCTTGACATATACTTTATATGATATTCCTTTTCAGCTTCACTTTATCTTCCGGCACAAGAATCCAATTAACGGGACATTTGAGGAAAAGCATGCTAAACGTCCTTCCAATCGTCATGAAGACAACTATTCAGATAAAAAGGCCCATCTTTATCTGCTGAAACTCGTAAGATTAATGTGTTATCGTCTTGAAAATTCAGGAAAAGCCGAATCTCTTAACTGAATCAGCGCGTTTAACCTGTTTACAGTATCCAGATAACACCTTTCAAGTGCATGTTGATGGCAAACTAAGCAATTCTGGCAGCTTGTTGGAAGACATGACTCCACCTGTTAATCCTCCCTTAGAAGTTGAAGATGTAAACGACAAGAAACCCAGCAGTTGGGATGAGCGTGAAACTATTCCTGATGAACAAGCATCAAAGCCGGAAGACTGGGACGAGGATGCGCCACCAAAAATTCCTGATCCTAATGCAGTTAAACCTTCTGGATGGCTCGACGAAGAGAATGTAAGTAAACCTGAAATAGTCATGTTTTTGATTGAGCGTAAAAGATGTTTGCATATTTTTGTTTTATTTGCCTTAATATTTAACATTTATTCAACATTTGTATCTGTTTAGCCAATGGTCCCTGATATAAGCGCTGTTAAGCCAGATGACTGGGATGATGCAATGGGTAAGCTACAATTATTTGATTTGACAACAATATCATTATATAAAAATTACACCACTTAAAAGCTAAGCTAGTCAACTTTAAAAGTAATTATACTTGAATTGGAATTATTTGACAAATAATTTAAGACGGTGAATGGGAGCCTCCACTACTTACCAACACGGCTTGCGAAGGTGCGCCTGGTTGTGGACCGTGGTCACCTCCACTCATTGATAATCCAAGTTTCAAAGGTAGGATTATATTAACTAAACAATAATGGAACTGTCATGTCCAGATTATTAAGTTAAGAGAAATTTAAACAGGTAAATGGAAAGCACCTATGATTTCAAATCCCAACTACCAAGGCAAATGGTCCGCAAAAATGATACCAAACCCTGCCTACTTCGACGACAAGGAACCATTCAAGATGGCTCCAATTGTAAGCTAAAGCTAAGCGCACCAGTATTATTTTAGAATTACACTTTTTCTTGACTTTGAGTTTGTTTCATTGCAGGGTGCTGTTGGTATTGAGATTTGGGCAATGACTGACCAGATACTCTTTGATAACTTCATCATCACAGATAACGAAAAGGTCCTGGAGGATTGGACTACTGCCACTTATGAATTGAAGCGTCAGGTTATCGATAAGGATGCGGTAAGCCCTTCATATTAAATATCATTGTCTTGTTTAGGTTTTATCATATTAATAAATGCGTTCAATGTGGTGGCCTTAACTTTTACAGGAAAGCGTGTTTAGTCGTCTATTGGGTTACACTAATAAGCACCCTTGGCTTTATGCCGTTTACTTGGTTGTCATTGGGCTGCCCCTTGTAGTTTCCTTATCATTCTTCTGTGGGGGAAGTCAGGTATGTACTTACACAACACACGTCGGCAAATGGAGAACAAATGAATTAATCTATTATGTGTTTTAGGACAAGAAACTGGAATCAGGCCATCATAAAAAGACTGACGATATTGCCGAAGATGACGATTTTCCAACTACCAAAAGTGTAGATGATCGAAGTAATGTCAAGTGGAGCAAGAACGTAGTTGAGAAAGAAGATGTAGCAAGATCTAAGGAAGACTTAGAAGGAGACAAGGACGATTCCGATGACGAAGATGAAGAGGATGAAGAGGACGATGAGAGTGGAGGCCACTCTGGAGCTGAAGAAGACCAGGACGATGAGGACGCCCCAAAGCCAAAAGAGTGCGAAAGCTTTGTACGCAACGTTGATAATTCAATTTGAAATAAGTATTCATTGAAGTGGTACTGATGTAATTATGTCCAACTTATTTTGCTCCACAGCTCTCCGGTGCTGGTGATGCTCCACGCAAACGAAGGCCACGATTGGAGTAGAATCATCCCATCCCAACTACAATATCTCTTCAACGGATCTCCCAAAATTACCACCAACTACGTATTCTTGATTCAAACACCAGGACAAATTATAATTATGTGCATGAGTACCACCAACATGTAAGATCTATCCGACATATTATAAATAATTAAATAATATTTACCCGAAATCATTTTAAAAGTATCTAACATTTTGCACTGACTCTATGCTATATTGCCAGCATTTAGTTCTTGAATATGTTTATTATAGATGAATTGAAGTACAATTATGTTTCAATTGGATGAGTATCACTATCAATATTGTTAGCTATTTTCTCTTAGTTCATACCTGGTACTCCTGCCTTAATATTGAAAACTGTCGGTAGTTTTGTACAGGTGGCCTTTTCTGGCAAGGCAAAGGTAGCATACTGCTTATCAGTTTATTCAGTTGACAAAAATGTATAGCATCGTAAATTATAATACAAACATGGTCCAATTCTTGGCGAAATATCCACTTCTTCCTGTACTTGTTATACTATTTTAGTCTCTATTATAATCAGTCTCTGTTCTTCTACACCACAGACAACTAAATGATGTTCCGACCGCGTTTGGTAGTTTCTGGTAACAAATCATTAAAGGCTTAGGGGTTAGGAGAAGGGACGGATTTATTATAGAAAAAATCGTCTTTTCATGATAGATGAGGGCAGCACTGGTTGTATAACTAATTCCTTAGTTGCTTATTTAGTTGAGGATCGGCAGTTTATTTTGTTGAATGTATTTGAGCTAATCACAAATGGAAATTTTTGGGGACACCTTTCGGAAACCGAATTTCGGTGTAACGTGACAACAAAAAAATTGCGGTCGAGCTTAGTGTTTGTAATTGTCACAGAAACGAGCAAACCTTTTCTAGCTAAAAGGGGCTACTTGATTTATTTTGTAAATTTGCTAACTGATACAAAGAATATGAAAATCAGCAGCGCATGAGCTGTTTTGATGAATTTTAACATAAAATATGAAGATCAGCAATACAAACGCTGTTTTGGTGAATTTTGGTTTAAAGAAAATTAATACGAATTGTAACAGAATAAGTGATCAATAATCTAGGATATATGATTGACGTGTTGTAGAATAATCCCAGGATTAAATAGTGATAATTACAGTGCCTCGGGACCGTAAATTATCGCAAACGGAACTACGGGATTGGATTTAATCCTACAATTGATCAAATGAATGTAACAATGCAAGGAGCGTGGGGAGAACTGAACAAACTTTTCTTTTAAAGTCGCATAGTTTGTCATACTATGGAATATCGAGTCACCTGGTTGATAATAAGGCTTGCTATTAGTATTTATCAGGACGTCATTTAAGTAGTTTTATTCAGAATAGTCACCTACATTTGTGCTGTTGTGTATAATCTTTAGTCAGAATAGGTACCTAGTCAGGAACTATGTGTGGAAAATTTGTTTGCAGCTCAGCAATGCTCTGTAATTAAGCAAATTTACTTGCACACTTCGAGTCTAACCTGTGGTTGGAGTTTTAAGATCTTAGATTTTATACTTAAAGCGAAAAGTAAGAAATTAACACCATTACTGCTACCCGAATACTTCTTTTAGACATTTTTAAGCTCCAGTTTTGTTGATTAATAGTCTAAAAAATATATTGAATTCGATTAAATTCGTACTTAAAGCTGAGCTCTAATTAATCTAGAATAGTGCAATGTTCCCACTTCCAACAGCTCTAAATAAGCTGCTTATTTCAAATGTACGTAGCCGAATCTTGAAGCGTTCCTGGAGAAACAACTGAACAACTCCATGAAAAAATCGAACCAAAGGTCATGGCCTACATTTGTTACGCATCAAGCCCAGTATCTTCTTTCTCAAAAATGATTCACATGCACCTTTAGCTAGCCAAATGTGTGTAGCTAAAAGGGCTTATTAGCAGCAATAATTCACTCAATGACTGACTCTGTCTAGATCTAGTAAGATCAACGTCTGTTGCCCGCTCAACACCATTTATTACGAGTTCTATACAGAAACGTATACACAAGGAACAACTGATTTGCTACCGACATTTTTGACATTGGATTGAAATTCCATTGCTACGGCTTTTGATTAGAGATTACTTGCTCGTTACTTCTTTTCTCGATTATGTTTTTGATAAAAAATTCTCCTGCCTTGTAAGAACTTCGAACCAAAGGTCCACTTGCAGTGTAAAGAAATCCCAATTCCGCTCCTTTGTGCTCCCAATGAAGATACTTGTCTGGAGTTACATACTCGACTACTTTTAAATGTCGCTTAGTCGGCTGCATGTATTGTCCTAGTGTAACACAATCTACTCCTACAGCTCTCAGATCTGTATCAAAACATTTCAATATAGCTCTGAAGAAACAGTTATAAAGCGTAAATGTATTACCCAGCAGGGTTTGCAAAACCTCTTCGTCACTTTCTCCAAGGCCAAGCATGATGGATGACTTGGTGACAATTGTTGAGTTTACAGTTTTAGCGTGTTCCAGAACTTTCATTGTTTGCCTGTAACATTGCATGCGTGGCTTTAATTTGTGTTTGCAGGCTGCAAGTAGCACTTTTGACATAGACCATGGTTCACCTGTACTTGGCCCTGGGGTCCCTTACAAAAGGTGTCAATCTTTCTACTGTCTCAATGTTGTGCGCAAAGACATTCAAACCAGAATTTACAACTGTGGTAATATTCTCAAAGTTTCCTCGGAAATCAGGCGAGAGAACTTCAATTAAAAGATGGGGAATATCTATCTTCAAATGTCTAACTGTTTCCGCAATATGATTAGAACCACCATCTGAAATATCGTCTCGGTCAACAGAAGTCAAAACCACGTAGTCTAATCCCCAAGCAGCTATGGCTTGAGAAGTATTCTTTGGCTCATCAGGGTCCAGCGGTGGCGGCGCTCTAGATGTCTTGACCGAACAGAATCGACAACCTCTAGTGCAAGTATCACCCATTAACTATATCAAAATCAAATTAATCTGCATGAAATACAAATTAAACCAAACTTGCTATCGTGCAGCTGTACTGGAATGGTGTAATGTAACATTTTATAATCACTACAAACCATAATTGTGGCAGTAGCAACGTTATCTGGCCCTCCACCCCAGCACTCTCCTATATTTGGACACCTGGCTTCCTCGCATACGGTGTGTAAATTTAATCCGCGAAGATTATCTTTCAGACGGGCATAATTAGGTCCAATTGGAATTTCTCTTTTCAGCCATGGTGGTAGCCTGAGTCGTTCTGATTCACCCGTTTCTCTTTTGAGTTTGCCTGGATTGTAAAATTTGGTTGCAGTCGCAATTCGTGAGAAATTCATAGGTGTTAAGAAATCGTTGAAATTGCAAGGATGTACCTTTGTATGTCGCCCATGTCTCGTCTTTACGAATTTCGCCGGAAACAAATTCGGAAAAATCAGGCCCTTCCAAAAATTCTTTCTTTTTCTGTTGTAGAGGTTCCAACGGCTGTTCGATTTCCCTATTTGTTTTGCCAGAAATCAGGCGCCCAAATGACTAAAAGGTGAAGAGCAAATTTTTGCATACCATATTATTTGCATTTCATTTAAATTTCCCAACAATCCTAATTGTTCAATACGTTTCTTCAAACATGTCAGTTAGGACTTCTTTTAAAGCAGTATATCAGTACATGCTCCTCTTAAATACTAAGGAATAGGAAATGGGTGCAGTGTCAGAATTCGAGCACAAACCTTTTAGATGAAATGTCAACTATCTCGTCTAGAATTCGGTTCAAACATTATTGGAAAGCGCATGCAAGTTTTATTTTCTAGTTAGACCATTGATCATCCCATCAGGCAAATCTACTTTGTTGTAACTTATCCAAGCCATTTATATTAGCTTGGGCCTAGCTATATACAGGCACCCATTTGAACACGATTATGGGAAAAACCTCGCATGCACTTGTGTAGATCAACTTTCAAGTAAGATATGAAATATAAACTCATTAGACACAAATAAACTTACCAGAAGACTAGCAGCTGATCCAGATCCAAGTGCAGAAGCACTTTTTGTTTCTAATAATTTCCACATCTAAAGACTAGACGAGGAGCTTTGAATGGTTAAAACAGGTGCCTCGCGTCTTCTAAATAAATTAGTAATGAACACGATACCACCTTGACCTTTGACTCAGAGGAGGTAACACCATGTGTATATAATAATCATGATCAATTTTATTTCAAAAGCGCTTGGCGCGCTAAAAGACAGGCACGGGTTTCCTTGGGGTATATGGAACTACAAGGTTTTAGAAATGGAATTGGGGTCATTTTTTTGTTCTTTTGTACACAGCACAGGCTGCACAGGACGACCGACCGGACCTACTTACTCTATTCATTTGACAGTTTCATAACTTATTTCATTCCAGATTAAACGTTTCGTTTTTACGAAATCGATTTTATACATATTATGCAGGCACACTGCATATTTCCATAACATTCTAGGCTATTTCTTTTTCCTGCATTATCCCGTTTTGTTCAAGGCAAAACACAGTTAATTCAGTATAAAGTATTAGTTAAGACAAGTGAAAAATGTGTCCAGCAATTAAATTGAATAACCAGTTTGGTTCCCAATACCTTGACCCGGAGATCTGAGCATGTGAGAGTTATCTATGATCTAAAATATTTTAAATAAGTAATAATTAATTATTATGTATCCTTTAAATGTCTGTAGTTTTGAAGTGCAGCAGCCAATACTAGTTAATACAGTAGGTATAGTTTTAGTCTTATTTTTAATAAATTTGTGTTTTTGCAGGAAAATAAATTCTCTTGCGAGTTGGAGTAGTGTCTAAGAATGCCAAAGCAAGAAAAATGCGGCTTGATGGTTTCATAAATGAAGAGTCTCATTGTCATGAAAATGCTCGCCAGCATTTCTGCAGCAAATTGCTGAGCGTTGTTGAGAATTACAATGAAGATGTTTTCAGCTTGAACTCAATTTCGAAGCAAGTTTGGGCACAATTTTCCCGGAAACATCAGAAGTCGCCGACACATGTCAATAACAATGTACAAAAGTGCTCCAACACGAAGAACCGGCATTCGACAGAATCAACAGTCGCTTGCCAAAATTTATACAAGCCGAAGAGAAAATACAAGACAAATGGAGATTTCCATTTTAAGGACAAACTCGACCATCAAAATCCCGGAATTGCTCATATGATCAGGATTCTTCTGTTTTGCGTTGCTGCACTGAAATTTTTTTTAATGATTGCAACTACACTTGTGCTCTTCTACTGTATTGTTGTTTTTCATAAACCTACTCAAACGTTCATTTCCAGAAACACTCAAGACTGGATTTACCCAATCATGAAAACCTTGAGAACTCTTACATTGCCATTTATTCATCACTTTCCTGCATTGACAAGTGAGTTGAGAGTTTAGCTTTTTAGACAACTTATGCTGATGCTTAAACCATAGTTGTTCAATTGCTGTTTTTATTTCACTTTAACAGATTTGTACGAAGAATCATGCCTTATTAACAATCCGTTTTTTGTAATTGACAATGTCGACTGCTGGCCTTGTGAAACAGTCAGACACATTCCAGACCTCACGGGTCTCACCAACTTTTCAACACATTATCATCACAGCGGAATCCCATTTATTGTCAAAGTATTTAAATAACTTATTCTCATTCACAGCTTCAAACTTTATTTTACTTTCAGATGTGTAGAGAACGATTTTATCCTAGCTTAATTTAACAGGATGCGGTCAATGCTTCGATTGGAATAGAAGAACTACGCAGTATTTTTCAAGAACGTCCAGACTTATTCTCAAAGTTAGTTGACCTGAATTTAAACAGTATTATATCTTTTGACGAATTTTTTGATGTCCATTCAAGAATTATTAGTGCGATTGATCTCCATATTGCGTGGTAAGATTTGCCAACAAGTCAAAATTTAGTTGATGCATGATGCTCACATCTTATTTATTTATCATAATATAGATGAATGTTCAACTAATAATCTCCATGATTTAGGAAAGTAAACAGAGTTGCAGTGGCCAGACTATTCAGAGATTATTTTCCGAAACCATACTTTATTCCTACGACAACTGAAGTTTCTGTTCAGCATTACTTGTATCTGGATAACCCCAAATCGTCCAGTCATATTTTGGTAAGTTTGCATCAACTAACTCTCTTAATCCTTATAACTATACGTTGTAACAACGCAGTCGGTTTTTTTTAAGACAGTCGTTACATTATCCATTAAGTACACATAAAGTTATTCAATGACATGCCTTGATGTCTGCAAATAGGCTGCTCTAATTTACCCACATAACTCAGGCTTTTAACTACAAATGCCTTGAAAAGTTGTTTAGCTATCATCGTCCCAATCGTAGGATTCCCCTTTGTTGAGCTTCTTTTTATCAGTTACCTTGACGTTGTCGGTAACTGGTAGATCCTCCGGGTTGGCATTGCTGGAACTATTTGCCTTGCTTTCTAACTTGGCGTTGACCCTCTTTGTAACAACAGCAATTTCCTCAGCAATACCTTTGAGAAAACAAATTTTCAAATCATATTGTGGTGCATAACATAAAATCTAAGAAATGCCTTCGGCTCTGCAGGAGTAAAGTCATGCATGCGCACGCGACAAATTGGTAGGGCAAATCCGTTCATTCATTTGATACAATTTATATCCAGACCAGGTAGTCATATTTGATCTAATTGTAATTAGCTTTAACTACTACATAAACCTCAATGCAAAGTGGCCGTACTCCATACTTCACTTCAATGTTTTCGTCTTTAGAGGTTTAGCCCTTACAGGATTTGTCCTTACAATTAGGGGAGCGACTCGTGCTTAATACCAAGACCTAATTTCTTTAATTATAATTTTGCGTACTTACTGAAGGGTAATCCTTCAACGGCTTGTCGATAAGCCCAGCGCTGGTAGTACAGACACGTGTCGAGATGATCCTTCATGCTTCCTTTTTTTACATAGTGCATAAAGTTAAATTCACACTGTTCAAATTGTGTACGGAATAGTTGTTCGTTGCTCCTTCGACATAAAATTAAATGCTTGGCCCCATATTGTCCCATAGTGTAGCAGTGGTCGGGAACGAAGGGGCACTGTTGTGGCGTATTCATGTAAGGATGTATTTCAGCATATTTTTTATTAGCAACGGGAGCTGTTGTAGCTTTGACTGCTCGAAACACCTGCAGAAATAGATGTGTTAAAATAAATCACTGGTTGTAAAGACTACTGTAAAAGCATTAGGTTTCCTAATTGACCTTTCCTAAGCGAAGGCTGAGACTCTGTCTGATCACACGTTAAAAAAAGCTTAACTTACCTCTTGGAAACTTTCAAGCCGTTTCTGTCGGTATGGCTTTTCGTTCTCTTCCTTCAGCCTTTTCATTACATCTGGATGAGGCTTTCCGCTGTCCTTGCGTTTCATCCATTGCTTTAGCTTTATTTTGGAATAATAACTCTCCGGAACATCTTTTTTATCCTTGGCATCGACCTTTTCCTTGGGCAAATCGTCGTACGGTAATGTATCTGTGGTACCTGTACTCTGTATACTCTGTATAACCGTAGCTGGGGTAGCCCAGTTGACGCGGCGGAATCGGGTATCGGGTATCGGTTCCTTGGGTTTAGGTGTATAACCTGGAGGTATATAACCCCCGTCCATCTCTTGATTTCGACACACTGATGCAATAATGCCCAACCTCAAATAACTGAGCACAACTCACGGTCAAAGTGCAACGTTGCGTCGTGGTTCCTGTCAAAGGGACCCGCCGCAGTACGGCGGGTATTTGAGATTTATATTGTAGGATTTCCATTGAACAATCACTTAACCTTTTCTATGAATGAGTACCTCCATTCCATTCATACACGAGTTATACATAAGACGAGATACATGGTATTTTAACCAATATACCGATGAGATGAGATGATCGTTTCAAATTTTTAAAGCTAGTACAATAAAAAATATTACTAATTGTATGCACAAGTTTTAAATTTAGAATGATTTTTGATTCGCTATTGTTTGTCAACAGCCAATAACGGAATTTGCAAATGTGTTCCTAACTCAAGCTAGTGGTAGCCGTCACTTGATCCTCATTCCTACCGAAAATTGTCAACAAAAATGCCGAGTTGTTTCTGCAATTCTTCATCCAAAGGATGTTTGTGAGTTCCTTACTTCCTATGTGCAGCGTGTAGATTTGGGTTGAACTCTTTCAGCGTTTAATTGATGTTGTTAATATTTTCTTTTCAGTATTTTACAATTGGCTGTTTTGGCGTCCAATGTCCGCACCAGTGGAGTCCTCGAAGATACGGGTCAATACAAGCGTCACTTACATTGGCAGCTTCTATTAATAAGGGCAACTAAACTATGCAATAACAATGTGTCTTCCGGATTCAATCGTTAGATGTTCTGCCTTAAGCGACCTTCCATAATTTAAGTTTTATGGGCTTTATTGAAGAGCTTATTGTCTACAGAAACAATCAGGAAAAAGAATTGCCAAGCTATCAAGGTACTCAGTTATAATGTGGTATTTGTAGGATACTCGTACTAGGTATGTCAAACAGCCTAAAGTTGTTAATTTGAACAATTTGAAGCACACACACTATACAATGGGTGACAATTAGGTAGCACGCCCGTCCTCCTCAGCCATCATGCAACAGGGACAGTTGTAATTTTGCTCAAGGTACATTCCATTCCATAATCCTTACGCAATAAAATACAAATCGGGGTTACTTTTTTCAATTTAACCTTGAAACGGAAGAATTCCGCGTTATGCTTTGACCATTTTATCTAAAAATGTAAAACATGCCAAAATAGATAACAGGCTGATGTGTAGAAATGTAATATTATAGGTAAATGCCTTGAAATTAAGCACTACTAAAATATTCATTCAAATTCTTGTTGAAGATATAAAGGCCTTAGAGAAAACCATTGTTATAGACGACCATTATTGAGAAAACCATTACCATATAGTTCCAAGAGCCAACTGTGTTCCTGTTATCTCCGCCCTCATAATAGCAGTAACTTAACTAGCGTAAGCTAGTAATGTTGAAATGTTGCCTCGTGTACAAGCGCAATAAAAATGTTACCGTTTAAACGTAGATCGACTGTGAATTTTGTGTCCTTTAATAGTATGCTTTAACTTAATTATTAAATTTGACTATTTTATGTACAATATTGTAAGATCACTTAGTTCAGTTAGCTTATGTGTGTATAGGTTCACATCATAAGTAATATTTGGTCTCATGTTTAGGCACCGACAACCCTTTTAGCATTTCGAAATTTAGAATCTGAGCGTGTTAGTTGAAGCGAGCACTTAGCCTGTCCTTCAGTAGAACTGGAATAAGAGATACAACACCAACTAGCAATAGAATGATTAATGAGGTCCATGATACGGCATCGTTGGCTGATGTGAGCTCATGGAGGGTGGTTCCAGCTTGAATTGCTACAATGGATGGCGGTCCTACCCCTGGTTTTATCCAAATTTAACCCGCAAATTACACAATAATACTTCATTATTTCAAAGGGGCAAGAAAATATCGAACCTATAAAAGTTCCAAGCCAGAATGGGAATAAAGGCACGTTTATTACCGGCGCGGTAATATTAATAAACCAGTTCGGAATTAGCGGCGTAATTCGTAGAAATATGATATAATTCAACAAATTATTTTTGTGCTTCTCCACCTAGAATATCGAGAAACAATAAAAAAAATAATAATGTTTCACTTAAAAGTTTACTAATTAGAGTACTCACAGTTTCAGCCCAATCGAGTGCTCTGTCAGGAAAGTATTTGTACACAATCCTTCTTCCAATCAAGAATGACAATAAATAGCAAAATGATGCTCCCGTTGCAGAACAAAAACAAATCAGAAGAAGAGCCACAGGAAACGAAAATAGAAATCCTGACATGATGGATAGGAATATTGAGCCTGGGATAGCAAAAGTTTGCAGGCTGTAAAACAATTAATCAATGTTAAAATAAAACTCCCCAAATATTACTATGTTATTTAATCAATGGCAGAATACTTACAAAATATAAGACACACAAACTCCACTAAGGACTTCATAAAAATATTTGTCCTTGTACCGATAAAGTATGTCTCCGAGGATTTTTGCATCATCAATTGCAGTAGGGAATTTGAGGTGGGCCTTCTCTTGTCTGCAATAAGCATGAATAGAATTAATGCAATCACAACTGGAATCAATTTCTCCCTACTTCTACTGTAATTAAAAGCAACGGATGTAAGCGGTCTTACTCTTCAAATTCTGGAAAATTGGCGTAAGCGAAGATAAGAGCTGTCAGCGAAAGAATGAAAATACCAATGATGGTGAAAGCAGCAACTCCACTACTTGCACGAGGTGCCGGCATTTTACAAACAATTTGGATTGAATTTTGAATCGTGATTTACGAGTAATTTGCAGGAATTTGGTAACACGAAGAATTTTGAGATCTTGATTAGGGGAAATGATAACCTTGTAACCTTGTGTAGTCTACTTACTCTATGCAATTTAGAATTAATGACAGTGCCGCGAACCAAATGTCCCGCATTGATTGGCCTTCCTTTCCATGGCAATGTCCCCCACTGCTGCCCAAAGTACGCCCTAGTGATGATGGCTTTTCCTTGGTTAAAGTTTCAAAAACAAAAGTGTGAATTCATAAAAATCGGGGGTTTATTTTTGAATAGTACAAAGAACCTACTCTTCTTTGTACACAATGAAATAAGAAGTTCTTAAAAATAATAATTCTGAGCTGTTGCGTTAAAATGTAAAATAAAGTCTACAGTCTCTAAAAGAATTGCACCAAATTTGACTTTGGAATCCGTTAATCCGTTTTGCCAGATTGTATATTAGGATCCGTTTTCCTTTTTTTTGCTTAATACCCTCTTCTGGTCATTGGCAAGCAAAGATGAATGTATTCGCAAACGTACTCCCCTCATTGAAACAATTAGCTTTCGACCAAAGAAAGAATTTAGATACCTAGTAACAAACTTGGTAATATATCTTTGCAAGCATAGTTTTAGTGTAGTGTTTACTCTATATGCATGACACTGCTTATGATAGATTTTGTTGGACTGACACGGATTTGTTTCCGTAATGAGGTTGCCTAAAACAAATATCTAGTCAACATTTTAAGGGGCATATTGAAGTACTTTTTTTAACCTGAACAGCAGAAAATGGATAACGAAAACTTCCAGTTTATAAGCCAAACAAAATTTGAAGATTAGAACTGTGTGATTCGAGTGCATTTACGTTGTGTTTGTCATGGCTGGCAAATATACATTTATACATTTTAAAAGTTGGTACAAACTGGTTGATTTGTCGTCGAGTGTAAATGTATAATACGTAATTGGCAATCGCAAAAATACATACTTTCACCACAAAATGTCTAATAAAAATAATGTTAGACTACAATAATGACAGGGGGTGTATGTGTCATGATGTTAATATGGGTTTATCAGCTTCTGTTCTGTCATCTGTACGGCATGCAGCATGCGTGCACGCTTTCCAATAATAAAAGCATATTGAATTGTGCATCGTAACAATAACCTCAACGACGTTTTTGTTTTGCCCATTTACGGACTTGGGGTTGGTTTCTTCGATTTCCAATTTCCAATTTCCTAGCCTAAATGTTTCATATCATTCAAATGGGCTATAGACAATTAGAGGTCAATTTGATGGCAGTAGGAAAAGCAATACTAAATTTAATCGTAGCCATTTAATCTGGCCGAATTACTGGTTAAAAAGTACAAGGTATGTTTAGAAGTAGTAAAGTAGTGTGGTCAGTATCATATCATTTTGAATCTGTAAAATTGTCATTGTCATCGCTCTACTACAAGAAGAGTTGATATGGCACCCAAAATAAGTACGGTTGTCGGTCGGAGTCGGTTGTTGGCACCAATTCGCAATAATAAAATTAGAAAGAAATTTTGGAAGAGACTGTTGAGCAAAACTAAATTTACTCATGCAGGAGGCAAGGATAACCTGTCTATATTTTATGGTGGAAGATTCAGTTAATTTCCAAATTTATTATGGCGATTAACACAGAATCGAAACTGCTAACACGATAGTCTGATTAAACAGATATCAATGCCAACTACTATAAAAAGCCGAAGTTGGAAATGATGTTTGCCTAAAAATGGGCTTCATAAAATATTATGTACCTGCTCTGCTTTAATTCTACAAGAAATGGAACCAATAATTTATACCCGTGATATGAGTTTAACACAAAACAAAATAATTTATGACTGGCATGAACACTATTAAATTTAAACGTTCAGGCGCCCGAGCCAGCAGTTCCTTGAATAGACTAATTTTCTCACGCGCTTCTTTTGAAGATTAATGTAAACGCCCTATTTCCTCCAACTGTGCCGCCGGGCTGGCAATTAAAATATAAGGACAAGTTGATGATTTCAATTTCTTTCATAAATTGTCAATTTCTAAATGAAATAAATGAAGTCATCTTAGGCATTAAGGGTTACTCGCTCTGTTTCTTTAACCCTTAAAGACTGAGTTTAACTTCATGCCTGTTGGAATTCAGATAAGGGATAGCAAAAGTAAACATCCCAGAACTTAAACCGCAGCACATTTACGGCAGCTGTTAGTTTGTTAATTCCTTTGATGAAATGGAAGTGAATTAACTGCTCGAGTGACTGGAGTTCTTGTCGCTTTAGTATTTCTGTGAAAGATTTCCCAACATCACAAAGCAAGCTCAATTTACTAAAGTCTCAATCAATTGATCCGTGAAATTCCGTTGCATTCCATGAAATGTTACATTTCCGCAACCTGAATGGCAGAATTGCTCCTTCCCGTGTACTTGGCCTAATAATATGATTTTTTGCAAATGTGGAATCGGCCACAACGCAAAACACAAGCTCATAAACCGCTCAGTAGTTTCGTCTACGTTCTACATTGCATTGTACTGTGTAACGCATTTATTTAATTCTTTATTTCCATTCCACAATTTCACGTTTGTAGAATTCCATTGTCAGTCAGATTACAGGTCATGACTGCAAGTAATTAATAATCAATGCTAATCATTTGTACATATTTAACTGCATCCCAACGCACCTCCTTACTAACATTAAATTTTAAATTTTATTATTTTAACATATTTAGTGTTTTTCTTATTTAAACAATTTCCAATAATTGGGTCACAACTGCTTATCCGAGGAGACAAACTAGAAACTACCACTGCTTCAAAGAGGCAATGGTATAGAAAAACACCCAATGCCATACAATGTGATTTGGTGGACGTTGACATTTTTAATTCCACTGAAGGAGTTGCAATTGGTTGTAAGAAAATAAAATAAAATATGAGAGGCTAGATAGTGTCAGTCCAATCCTATAATAATTGGCTTTCAGTTATTGATTGGAACATGCGCTCATGCAATGTTTGTTGCCTATAAAACACGTGTCAACAAACATCTATTTTTTGCACTTTTGATTTTAGAACATTGTATTTAATCTGTGATTTAATCTGTGCCTGGGGCAGCATTTACTGCTTAATTACTTAATACTTAATAGGCAGACACACACGCCCAGCTGTTTGTAGTTGGGCGGAATATGTGGAATCCTTGTTTTCACGCTATTTGGGCTCAGAAAATTGGCAACTGGTTATAACTGGTTTCCTAACGAGGAATTGCATACCTTGACATTTTACACTGGGTCCACCAACGCAACGTAGAGGTGGAATCCTCCTTATCGCTTTAACTTTAATTCTGACTCCAATGTGCAGTGGAGTTCTTTTAGTAGTGGTGTAAGTGTATTCACTGATTAACACGAAAGGAATCTAACGCCAGATTTCCTTTTTTTGTCTCTGCTGATCAAGCGAAACTGCACAATCGAAAGTGTAGAAAAATGCTCGAGCACGTAAAACTCGAAGGGCTAACAATTTATTACTTCATTCTGCTTCAGTCCAACAATTGGGAGCGGAATTCTCATAAGGATTTTACATCATCCAACTCAGTGCGCAAAGTAGCAATTAATGACTGACTGGTTATTATTATAAAACCAAAACATGCATTAGATTATCTGCGTGATGTACAATAAATGTTGCAGAGCATAGCAGCCTTGAACTTCTTATTAATACTTTCAGTTTCCCGTACGGACTGAAGATGAGTAATCTGCGAAGCGCGTGTGCAAGGTTATTTTTACAAGTATTGAGTTATTCATTGTGTTCATTAACGGCAGCGGCACGTAGATTTAAGTCATACCTTAAAGTATGTTTTATAACAAGTTATTTTAGATTAGCTGTTAATTTGTAATACCGTTAACTACATAGTTTTTAAAATTTGTCTCCGACAAGAATTTGTTGGGCTACGTCAAAGTCGAGTCAACCTCTTATCTTGTCTACAAATCTGAAAGAAATGTAAAAGCTCAAATTAGAGTAATGTTTCGGTTTTTTCTAAGGACAAATACTGCACGAAGGAAGCAAAAGACTGAAGGCAGATATTAAGACTTATCTAATAATTAAACCTTGCATTAACACAGAATGTTTGCTTAATTATTTCAACATTGGATTCTTATTGCTATTTTTGAGGACTATATTACATAAATATTTGTAAAATCCTCATACAGGAGTGCCGAGTTTAGTGGGAGTATGTGGAAATATCTGAGTTTGTAATGAAAAAATCCAAACCACGAACGTGTGACAAAATCAAGCATGACTACTCGAATTGTGGGTGGGTATATACTCTCACTTGTTCTAGTAATTAAATGTTTTGCTTTCATTTCTGCATTCCTACTTAATTTAAAATATATTTTTACAATCACTTTTAGCTTTCATTTACGCATTTACCTAATTAGCACTAAGCATTCTATTGACAGAACCTAGCGTAACTGGCAATCCCAGCAGCCAGCAAGGTTTTTCTTTCCTTGCGGATATGTGGAAATTAGCATTTAAATATTACACTCCTAAAAAGAAACACACTTCATATTTAAAGGGAATTATGCAAGCAAGCTAGTCAAGTCTTCAGAAAGTTATAAGTTTAAAAATATATATAAACTTTCACATCCAAACGGAATGTGAATTTTGCGAACTAGGAATGATTACAATAAAGAATTTGGTAGACATTCCTTTGTGTAAAATTTATCAAAACCCAAAAAAATCAACTTGATTCATTAAATGTTTCACATTTTCTTAAATTTTTATAAAATTGCACGCTCGATTGCGGCTACTGAACCCTGCGCTGCGCTTAGTCAGTTTTAATTACCTTTCGCGGAAAAAGACATGTTTATATTCAGTGCTTGCAGCACGCGTCTGACCTAACACCAAATGAATACACAGTACACAGTAACGCGGATTATGTATCATTCTGCAAGCACACGTCCTAATTCCTTCGGCTTATCTACAAATATTAGAAAATTAGAGCCTTTATTTGTTTAAGAAGGATGTTCGCCAGCAGCGGACTGACGTAATGAATCGAGCAAAACAGAGAGCGAAAGTCTAGTCTCATTTGCATTTTTATTATCAAATAATTCGCACATTAAAAACTACATGTGGGAATGTCGTTTTTAGTAGAAACTGGCATGATTGTTTGTAATAAGAAATAATTCGCATGGGTAATTCATCTGGAAGTGAAATAAGTGAGTGCGATCAGGTTTGAGCTTGAGTCCATAGATTCTATTGGTCCAGAGCCGAACTAGGCACAATGTTGTAAATCTCACATGCCATTTGATTCAAAAAAGCTTGGTTCAATTTTTTTAAAATAAATGACAGTAACTTGGGTGCATGCGTGGAACTTTGCATAAAGTCTGGAACGAATAAGTTTGTGTCTGGAAGAGCCTGTCCGTGGTTGACACCAAGTACAATGCCATTCACAACGTCATGGTTATTAGTCGCTAGCACAAGCTTTCATGTTTTTTTCACTTAAATTGATATTATGAGGCTACCTGTGACTAGCACTTCTCAAATACGTTTTTTTGATCCTAGTAGATTAGGTGTAAACTGTAAGGATCAATTGCTATGGCCTCAGTGCCGGAGTGTTGAATCTTACAATTAAATTGAACCGTGGTTTGATTCAACTGAATGGGGTCCTTGCTTAGAGACAAAGTTATTCGAGGAAACTGAGGTGAGGAGCTAAAAGTTCTCACATGAAGCATTTTCACTCTCAAAATGCTTTGAAGTCGTCCTTTCCACTTGATATACTTCTCCTCTCATTGTATCACTGTTCGTCGGCCAAACCTCAACTCCATTTCACTCCTTCCTTTTCTCATTTCCCTCAACAACTTCTAAAAAGGAAGCACAAAGAGGAAATAAGGAGTTTCGGAAATTCTTTCAAAGAGCAAAAAGTATGGTGAAAAATTAAATTAAATTTTAGCAAAGTGATCGGTGATCAAATGTCTTCTAACCAGATTAATGAGTGTGAATAAATACCGTGACCCGTGCATGGATTTCTGGAGCTTTTAGCCGTCATTGGCCTTGTTGTACAGTGTTAAAGTTTCTTCGGCTTCCATCTTTACCCTGTTTTGTGATTCGTCTTTCAAAATGAATCCCCTTTTGGTAAGTTTTGTAATTTTGAAGGATTAACATACAATTTATTTTATTGTAGTTCTTAATTATGTAATAAAGAATTAATTTCGCGTAATTTCATGACATGTTCAAAGAAAGTTGTTTACAGTGATCCAGCTAAATCAACTTCAGGATATCTTACAATTGTTTCAGTTTTGCACAGTTTGTATTTTTAATCAAGGTTGATAATTTCTGGTGCTCCGCGTGAGATTAATTACGTCTGCATCCCCATTGTTCTAGTACCCAATCCCAATGAGCAAAGGGATAATTACATTTAGTATCATACTTGGCAAAGACATTTTATTGAATGCCAAGAGTAATTACCATTAAATGAGCTATCAAACAAGTACACATAAGAACATGTAGAATTTACAGAAACCAGATGAATTTGTCTTAAAACGCCATGCGGGAGTCTCAAATTAAAAGCATTGCGACTTTGTATTTAAGCAATCAGTCAATGTACGTTTTTCAAAGAAGATAAATATCGAAAGTAAAGGAATTGTTACGGGGAAGGCCCTTTTGATCTTTAAAGTGCATTGCAAGGTGGAATTTAACATTGGTTACATTGTGGTTTGAAATCGGTACCAGTTGCATTGCTACCGCAAGAGAAATGACAAATATTAGCTTGCGCATATGTAACAGAGTTGCAACGAAGGCCTGCGCACAAAACAGACGAGTGACATTGAGGTGGTTGGTAATTGGCAATTAAAGTCATGATAAGGGATAGACGGATTTAAATAAAGGGCCGTGTGTGGGGGGGAACACTTGGGTTCACAAGTGTCCTCCAAGGCGTGTCTTGGATTGGCAAGTCATGCTACAATAAATGATCTGTCCCTATTTTCATCATCTTAAAATTGTGACCATCTTCTCTCCTCCACTTCTTGTTAGCATTAAATATACCATGCCATGGTGGATGGACAGATCAATTGTATGGATTCATCTGTAGTTTTGTAATATCATTATCAAAGAAGTCCTACAATCCTAAACAGTCCATTAAATTCTTCTATTTCTGAGGTTTAGTTGCCAAGTTCATTTCAAAGTAATTGCAACTGCGTGGGGCTGGCTGGCTGTGTCGCAGTGTGAATTTTTCCTTCTTTCAGAAATAATGAGATGGTGTCGCCGGTTGAGATAGTTGAGAACTCCACCCCAATTTTTACAACGTTCTTCTCACCTGCATGCCATTAAAATACTGTAATCTCATTTCGTTATGCCTAAGCTTAGGTATTACTAATTTATAGGTCACTCTTCTTCTCATGCACGGAGACATAAAACAATTCAATGGATTCAGAGACAATTAAACAAATGATCGGTTGGTGGGAATAATAATAAGGCACGCGACACTTGTGGCACGGAGTAACCAAAAATATTCCCAAGATACTCTGATTCTGATCGGTCAGGTTTTCGAAGGGGAATTATCACATATACGTTTGTATTGGGTGCAAAATGCACTACCCCAAACTGTCCTGAAGTTTATTCTGGAAAGACATGATGATATAAAATGGTAATGTTATAAAACCTAGACCTGGTAAACAAACTACAATTTTAATGCCCTATTTAGGCACTTGGATGATCATCCCAGTATGTCCATTTATATTTTCAAATGAAAATGAATCCAAAATATTTCCAATTTGAGATCATACTCGTGATATTAATTGAGGTTATTCTGTGGGTTTTTTCAATTTCTAGACCTCTCGCATAAAAGTGATTGATGTTGAATCAAGTTATCACGCGGTAGTCTTATACTTATCAGTATCAGGAAAACTTGGGTTCCGATTTCTATTGTTTGGCAAAAAAATCACCTCAAAAATTATGTCACAGAGAAAAAAAGTCATTATAAATTAAATAATAGTAATTATTCCGCATGTCCAGATAAAGATTCAGTACACTAGTTTAGGAAGACAAATTTGAATTTGAGTAGTAAAACCGTCATTCCATTTTGGCATGGCCTTGTACAAAAGTAAAACAGAAAATGATGTTAAAAGGTTCCTTATTTTAGGAAACAATGTTGGGACCGCACAGTCAGGGGACTGTTGAGCGTGAAAAGGAAGTTAAATTAGTACAGCTGGGCCTAGCTAACGTTGACACATCCCGTCCTTCTGATCGGAACAATAAAAAAAAGAAGTAAAATTTGCGTTGATGTAATGAAAGAGAGGCGTGAAAGATCAAGAATGAACGGACGCAAATCAAACAGGCGCGAGCCGTGTTGTTGTCACTTCCTTATCATTTGTTATTCCGGTTTATTCCAGAATAGATTACATTTCGTTTAGGCATTGTTGAATAATTTGTGAAAACGGTACTTGTCGTGCAGTCATGGTTCTTTGAAAGTTTTTGACATTTCATATTATCCGCACTGTCGTCGCGTCGGTGTGAATTCATCTCACACCACAAAGCACATAAACGCAATTTGATGCGTTTAATTTTTAATCCAAAAACTCGAACAAAATATTGGCGCATACTAAGGTAGGAGGGGAAAAACATGTAAGTTGCAATTAATTAACTGTGTGCCCCTTTGGTTGTGGGAAACAGATTAGCTGGGGGGGGGGGGGAACAAAAGCTTCACGAGAGAGTTTAGTTTGAAAGACAAGGGAAGAAGATGGGGTTTGAGGTTTTTGGGGTTTTGGAGGATTTAAAGAAAACGAAGTTCCACAAGAAACAATTAGATGAGATAGGGATTTTATATTGGTTGATGAGGACCGCACGCACGCTTTGACTCCTTATTGAATTTTTTGAAATGGAAGCGAGCTGAAGGATGAGAGTACATTTTATTCTCATTTGTTGAATGGAAGGCACTGAACGGCACGGTCAGGCTTCATTCCCTTCCCACTACTAACACTTCTTACGTGAATTCGAGAAAGATATCACTTTCGCTCCTGTCTTCCATACCAAAATGAGTCTCAGTTTCCCTCAAACCATTCAAAAAGACTCGTGCAACTTCCAAACCCTTTGCCGTTTCATTTTTCATCCTCTAACAGGGAGAAATACCATACATATTCTGTGCAGTGTGGGAAGGAAGTTTTCCCGTTTTCCTATATTTACTCACTTCACTTGGCCAAATCCAATCACATAAAAAGCTCATGTCTTGCTCAATTAGTTTGGGTTTGGTTTTGCATAAATATCAATTTAATAATTCAACGTTGCTTTACTAAGTCAACCCCTGAGCCATTTCCACTAAGCCAAATCCCTATTTGGAAGATGGATTAAGCATGAGAGCATGTACCAATTTATTAAAAAAATATTGTGAAAAAGGGTTGGATGGTTTACTCCAATTCCAAGTGACAGCTCTCACGAGCTGCGCCAGTTGTCATCCCACTAATTAAAAAAATATATGATTTCTGGGTTTGAATATGCTGCGCAATTTCAAAGGAGGCAGCGGCGAATTCTCTTTGGGAGGACTTCAATCTTCAATGACAATTAAATGAGTTCGTAATAAATTACATGTTGGAAATTAGATTGGTTTACGAAAATGTTGCAATAAGATGGATTTATGAGACGTGGTTCAACTCCATGATCTAATCAACCATTAAATTTACATTTGTTGCATAACGTTGGGTTAGGCACGCCAAGAACTTGGCACAGTTATCCCATCAAGAGGTAGAAATCTGCTTAAAACGAAGTACTCCACAATGTCCCTTCCCTAATCTTTGCATCAGAGATGACAAGTTCATGATTTCATTTCGTGACTGAATATCTTGTTGTTTTTAGGCAATCTTCGCAGACTTTAACAAAAGGGATTGCAAATGAAGGGTTTAACATTGAGCTGTGATGAGGTTAAATATAATTGCAATGACTTAGAATTTTCCTAACATTAGTCAAAAATTGTTACATGCATTTTTACACAAACAAGTCCAATAGTTCATTTACTTTATAAGTAATTACAATTTATTCGATGAATTTTTTAACATTTACTATTTGATCTTGCAAAAAACATTGAGTTTGTAGCACGACTGTGCGTTACTGCTTGGAGATCCAGGCAGGCCCTTTGTATCTGATGTGCCCTCAGCATTAATTAAAATGATCCATTGTTGTGTGATCTGTTCTTGGCTTCCCTTTCATTCATCTAGATAGGTCAGTCATGTTACGCTTGAAATAACCGTATAACATATATACTTCTATGTCTTCAGGATTTGATAAAATCAAAAGAACTGAAAAATATGCCAACTAAAACTAACGTGTAACTTTATAGACTTATTGGCAATTAAATTTTAAATTCATTACAAGCGTGTACGTGGCACACAAACACACACACGCACAGACTTTTAGAACTTCTGCAATTTTATTCTTCCGCATTGGCACTGTGTCCAATTCTTTTGTCTG
>JAAXYW010000712.1:0-30986 GCA_036851895.1 Orthonychiurus folsomi | reverse complement strand
ACAAATTGCAAATACCCATCGCATCGCAGTCAGCGAAATTGAAACTCGGTCATCCACAAAAACTGTAACTCATTCATAGAAATAATGTTTGGAAGGCACGGGAAAAGGGGAGTTCCTTGAGACCCTCAGCGGCTGAAATGACATTGGCACGGGAGGAAGGAACCCCGTGGTTTCAAAATTGCGAAATATTTGTCTTTTGAATGGAATAGAATTGCGTAGACCTGGAGCCAACACAACATTTTCTCAAGTCACTCCCTTTCCTTCCTCAAAATCATTGCTAAATGACATTCATTTCAAACCTCGTCTCATTCACAGACACTAGTTTGAGGTCCTCGGATTTGCACAGAAAGAATTGGGGCGGCAAATGTGACAGGGAGAAGTGAGTCCATGACATCATCAACTTCTCCCTTCTTTTTTTCCCTTAAGATGTCCACAGAGATCAAAGTCTGTTGAAGGAAGACCGACAAAAGGTCACTCCGCATTCATGCGTCTCTCTTCACTATAAACGCAGATGGCGTCGGAATTAATTGTTTCCTTCTCATCACAATTAAATCCACCCCTTTTTGTTTTCTTTTTCATCCCTTGCCGGTGACTTTCCTTGGAGCCAAAAAATAATTCAAGAAATCGAATGCGTGTGTCGAGCTGTGAACAGACACGGACGAGACGTATTGTTACCTGCTCCGACCATTCATTCAAATTTGAGTTGAATTTCTCTTAATGAAAGAATACGGGAGTCACAGTCACAAATTTCAAAAATTTGTCAAGGCCAAAGATTTTCCCCACACAAAATGTCAAATGGATAATAAATCCTTTCAAATTAAGTCCAGTTATGCATTCCGATCCCAGGGCCCCGGATCCCTGGGATAGTTAATGAGCCTAATATTGACAAGGTGGAATATAATGGATGATGACATGGAAATCTTAGGACATTATGACCACAGTCAGCCGAAGGGAGGACTTGTATGGGTTGGACAGGGAAAGGAATGAAGTGCGAGAATTCTTTAACCTCCCATTCATTTGCGTGGATAAAAAAAAACGGGTTAAAGTTTTTTGTGATACGGAAGGAAGGAGGTGCACAGGTAACACACATGCAAACACACTATTATTATGGGTTTGTTGCTTTGCTTTTATTTGCTTTGGGATTTTTAAGGCCTGAGTGTGAGTCTGAGGAAAACAAAACATGGGAAGCCTATCGTAAGTGCCCTACCGAATAGGAACAGGTAAAGGGATTTTTGGATAGTGGATGAGAGGAGAGAGAAAAAAAAACCTTCAAGGAATTTCCCTGCAGGTGAATTGGCGGGTAAGACCGGTAAAAGACCAAGGGACTTCAAAAAAAGGGGCTCATTGAATCCCTTCAAGATTTCTGTGAGGGCCCCCTCGTTCCTTGGAAGTAAAAGGCCCAGTCCCGCCGGAGACGAAGGGGAAAAGAGAGGATGAAGATGACGAAGGAAACCAAATGAGAGATTGAAGCATTTATTTATCCTCCATCCCGACTCCCTCCTATTAGCATCAAGTCCTCCAGCCCACAATTCCTTCCAGCCATTGCTTCCAAACTACTCCGAGGTGTGAGATTCAATCCCAGTCAAAATGGATTGCCAAAGGATTCCAAACTAATTAATGCTCCTGAGGATCTTTCCCTATCCGCATCTTCTGCTCCGGCGACAGTCAGTCGTCTTCGGACACCGATTCAAATCCAACTTCCCTTAATGAGATCAACAGAGATGAGTTATTTTCAAAGACACCCTCCATTCATTATCCACAACAATAGGAATGACTGAGGAATTGGAATTTTCAATTCAAGTATTGTCGAGGAATTGAGCTCTGAGTAGTTTTGTGATCAATTCAATAATGTAATGGACTCGGTACATGTACTTCAGCGCATTTTTGGAGGAAGGTAGTGTTTTTGCATGGGGGTTAAGCATAATCACACCAAAGGCGTGAGATATGCTTTGAGAGCAAATTGATTCCGGAAAGAAAGGAACTGAGACGTCAGGTTTCTTATTACAATTTGCACGGAAATCACATGGTGCAGAAATTATTGGAAGAGGACTCGCGATAATAAAAGCTGACTGACGAGCTAATTTTGGATGGAGGTTTAATACTTGTGACAGTCTAGAGATGTGAGTGCGATTCAGCTTAGGGAATAATCGGTTTTGGCTTCCTTTTCCTCTTTCTTATCAGGTTTTATTGGGAAACGGGAGGACATTTTTGCGACTTCAGATAGATCATTAGCCAATAACATACAATTTGCCACTTGAGCAATAATTGTCATTAGTAAATTTGAATTTGTGCAATAGAATTGGCAAGGAAAGTAGGATAATCAAAAGTATCCCTTCTTTTGGTGAAAGGTTGAAATGAATGAAATTGAAATTGACTGATGAGCTAGCTGGAGAACTGATCCCTGCACTAAGACGCCTTGGTGTGAAATCGTTAAAATCCCTCTTTGAATTCAAAAGCGACTTTGAGGTGGTCAAAAGTATTTGTATGAGTTTATAAAAACATGGAGTTTGCTCACATTTTCCTCATATTTACCCACCTCCCTGTGCAAATGTTTTCCCATCATGCAGGGAAGTTAATGACAATGTTTATCACCACGAGACATGGAATGGAACATTTTTACGGATTTGCAAATATAATGCGGGCGGACAACAGCGGAGGAGCAGGTGGGGGGAAGGGATGTTTGAGTATCGGGATTTAACCTCTTGCCAAGCCTTTATAAATATCCTAGATTACATAATTGGCTAGTGGTTGGTCAAAGTCTATCATTCGGAGTGGAGATGAGGTCAAGTGAATTGAATTGTTCGTTGGGGATTTGCATGTGGATTCCGGCCCTTCCTTCCGTCCGCTCTCCATGGGCTGATTCCTTGTGTACATTCACAGCCAAGTTGGGATTTCAGATTAATGTCTGGTGAGGAATTGACTTTTGTAACTCGGACGAAGTTAATACAAAGTATCTCCTGGCACGTGTATGAATGTCTTCGAGGTCAGGAGTGTCTCCATTCAAGTCTGACTCTTAAGTTACATGCTGCTACCCCCTTCCATTGCAAAGACTCAATGGATAGAAAAGACTCAATAGTTAGTGACGAGTGCATGACAAAAAGTCAAGGCAAAAATGCATGCGGATGATTGTACGCACACACAGAGAGAGAGCTCCGATTGGACTGATTTTAAATCAAATTCATGAATTAATTTCATACATTTAAAATGTGCATATTGAGATGTAATTTCATTCACTAAAAGTTAAATATAAAGTTGGCAGATCGGATTAGCAAAGGGTTGCGGCTTCTCCTGCATGACTGAGTCTCAAACCACAATTTCCTTCATATGACCTTTCTGGTCATCATCTACTCGGCAGACACAGGAGCCAATTCATCCACAGCAACAACCAAATCAAACATTGTGTCTTTGAAATTGTTCGGGGTTCATTTTCTTCCCTTGCTCCAAGCAATGGAATTGCAATGCACTTTGCAGTCAAATCTGGGGTTGAAAGGATGCTCCTCATGACCACAAAGATACATGCTCACCAACGACTGCAATCAATTACAGAGAAGATGTTTTTTTCATACGTTTTTTTTTATACATAGGACTCCATTCCACCCTTTGTTCGCAACGGAAATATATGCGAATTTATTTTTAGCATTCAGCTCAACAATTAGTTACCACATTTTTGCATGATGTTCCTCATTGACTTAACAAAGTGGTCAATTCCATGGTTTGGTCCGTAAATAAAGTTCTCAGAACAGCGATAAACCCAAGTGAAAGCCATGTAGCATTTAATACTTAGCCATTTGTTGTATTTTTATGCGGTCTTCTTAGGAGGAAAAGCCACAAACGTAATACATTGCTTAGGGAGGATTAGGCCAGACCACATACGCAAATAATATACACGGGCAAGATAGGGCCGACTTTCACCATTTACTTTCTTCTGTTCATGGACTTGGCCAGCAAAATCCCTATATCACAGTGATGCACAGTTTTAAGGCATTCAGCTGATTCCATGTTGGATTTTAACATGAACACACCGAGTACATACAATTTTGTCAGAAATTTTACAAAGGACCTGCCAGTTATTATGAATATAAATATACGCAACCTTTAAACACGGAATGTTTTCTTGTAAATAAATTTGTGTGAGTGACTCGAGTGCAAAGGTTTTGCTGTTTCAAATTTCCTGATTAGAGTGCAAATGCAAAGGAAATTCAAGTTTCCGATTGCCTAATACTTTCATCCTAAGAAGGCAAAACATTGGGTACAATCTTAAATGGGAATGAATGAATGTGTCCAAAACAACTTTAGTAAAATAATGCCAAATGTGATCCGTTTTTAAAATAAATATTAATGTTAGGAGTGTTAAGCTTATTTTATGTATGTTTGCACGTGGGGGATTGGCGATTTTGACGTGTAATACATTCTTATGAGAAAATATGTACTAATTTTGGATCTGAGGACATGCTGGTATGACAAGGTGTACTGGGCATATATAAACAGTATGCTACGTATACATAAATATTATGCTGATTATACCTCATATACCGGGTAGACAATGTATACTGGGTAGACATTGTATATTAGGTAGAGATGTCATCCTGGGTGTACACGGAGTTGGATACTTGTATGATTTGTGTAAACAATGGAGGGAAATGGTCCAGCCAGTCCAGGACATGTTTTGTCTTCATTGACTGTCATCGGGAGAAGTTGTTTGCACAAGAAGATAGCATGGATGGATACTAGTGGGAGGACTTGGTTTTAATGATAGCAAGACTCGTATTTGTGATTGTAAAGTCAAGTCCATTCATACTTTGCTATCCTTCAAATGTGTACAAAAGAAGGAGCCAGTTCAGCTCATCCACCGTCGGATCCTTAAACAAATAGCCAAGTGAAACTTATTCAAATTCTTGTATGTATGACGACTACCTCTCCTTCATCCTCATCTCCTTGTCCATTTACTCTCCAAAGAACCTCCGACCGACGAGCTCGTATTGCTAATTGAATGATGTGGAGAGTGAAAACCAGTCTGGGCGGTGTCATGGTCAGCCAAAGGACAGAGGACTTGACTTTGATTATCAAATAAATATACGATGACATTCAACAAAAGGAGGAAAACAATCACTTGTAAGATCATAAGACATTATCCCTACCTCTGTCTCTCCCCCTTTTCTTGGCTGAATCAAGTGGATTCGCATACAAGTCCAGAGTTGAATTTAATGTTCATTTCATAAAAAGCTAGAAAAGGGAGTGTGGATCAGACATGAGAAGATTCCGATCATTTGCTAATTGGCCATGGGCTGACAGATAGCATACATGCGCAGAATAAATTAAATAGGAAAATGAGCGAATTAACCAAAAATGTTGTAAAGAAAACGTCTGACTAAGGTTGGGTAGAAATGTTTAAGAAAATATAGGAAAGATAAGAAAGATTGACTATGAGCAGAGGAGATGGGGAGGTCAAGAAAATGTTGGGCAGTAAATAGCTGGCTGTGAGGTTAAGATCCATTCCCATTGTACAGAATGGAGAAGGAACAAAGGGCAGAAGGCACACTGTGGTGTGTAGACAACACACATACGTCAATTGTCACAATTATTATTTGGAAGAAAAGGGAGGACGGAGGGGCCCTTCAGTGTTGTTGAAGAAATGGCTGGGTATGGGACAGAAGGACGTCGTTAAATTCCGCAAGGAAAAGATAGATCATACAAAGGAGCCGTGTGCCAAGAGAACAACCTCCCATCCATCCATCCTTATGCTCAGGCCCACCGAGCATTTTATTGTTTTCATCTTTTGTCCAGCTCAACTCCGTCCAACAGATACTCATCTTCCACCACCACTTACGGATACTCCTCCCCAATACCTTCACCTCAGCCTCCCTTCATTTTTAATAATAATTCATCCACTTGCTGCTCCTTCCTTCCACTAGCCCTTCCTGTGAACATTCCATTCTAAAATAAAATCAAATCCTTCATAAAAATAATCCCAATTTGTCAAGTGCCGGAGATTTCAGCCGATCCCTCTTATTATTACATATTACACCCCAGTGAAGTCATATAGCATATGACATATGGGGATGAACTTTCACCGAATTCAACTTTCACTCCCATGTGTTGGTGAAGTGACGCCAATGTGTATCTGTTTGATCAAATTAGTCATTTTCTTTGTAGGATTTCTTTACTAAACTTATGCATTGTTTGGGTTTACTTTATAGAAATAGAATATTATTTTATGATGTACTTCCTTATTGAATTTGTCTGTATAAGTTACGTTTACAAAACTATGTGGGAAGTTAATACACTTGCTTCCCCCGAAAACCCATCCCGCTCCAATACCTATCCGTACATTGTTGGAATACAATTGATTTTTTGTGATATTTCAAAACGGTGAAATATATAAATGACTCCGTGTGCTTTACTGAATCCCTATATTGCATTGAAGTTGAGTGCTGCAAATTGCTAAGTCACGTTTGAGGTGGAGATTTTTCCATGGAAAGTAGTTGAACTTCGTGTGTGTTTTTCAAAAAGGGAGGTACGGATCCTAGGGTCCTTTGATCTCATCCATCCCACATTTCAATTCATCTTCAAATAGATTTTATTTCAATACACAGCAACCTCGTACTTGACCATCTTAACTTAGTGGCGTCACCGATTAGTGTGAACAATGTAGTCATTGCCATTCGTCATGAACGTTGCAATATTTCAAAAAAATCACTCTGGCTAGAAAAGTGGGAGTTAAGAGTGGGTTTCATTTTCAAAACTACGAACTACTGCAAGTGTTTTTAAGAGCCCAAGGGCTGGGGAGGTAAATAAACAGTTGAGATTCCAAAAAGTCAAATCTAGTGACGAAGGGAGTCGAGAAAGCTTGAAAATGAGGCTAGCAAGCTCTATTACATTTATTTCTAGATTTAATGTCATAAAGCTTAAAGTTACTTTAATGTTTTTGTCTCAGATAATTGCAGCATCGCTGAAACAACTAAAACACAAAGGATCTACGTTGAGCAACAATAACACTTCCGGGGAATTAGAGCTTGTAGCCTTGGCATGAGATGAGATATTGCCATATTTCAAAGCTGAATACACCCAGGCTAAAATTACAACTGTTTGTCAATCGTGAATGATTCTGGATATTTTAATTTGTTAAATTTAGTGACTCAGAAGAAGGGCGTGAAAGACAAATGATTTGATGACAAATTGTTATGCTATATTGAGGTAAGAACCAGGGTCACAATGGCTGGCCTAAATCAAACAATGATTATTGTGACTCTAGTTAAAACTTATGCTAAATGTTTAGTGTGTATCTGATGTCCAGTGACTCACTCATTCATTTATTTATAAAAACAAGGACTGTGCTGGTTGAGAGCCCGATGTAGTGGAAGTTTAGTAATTTATAGTTGTGTTTATAATGTACGCCTCTGGGATCAAAGATGAACACAAACACTTTACTTGCTCAAATTTCCCATCTCTCAAATTGATTCTGTGCCATCATCCAAAGGAAGTTCAAATGTATACATTTATAAATATCAACAAGAAATTGATTACATTATGGAAAGAAAGGAAAGTCACACTCAATCATTTATCTGCGCCATTCATGACTTATTACTCATCAATGGTTAATTTAAGTGCATGGGTGCAGATGTCCTGAGCAAACTTGTTCATATTATGTACAGTCAGTTTCACAATAAAAGTAAATTTTCTCTGAAAAGAGTTTAATTTCTTTGGAAGAGGACTAGGACTAGTCTGAATATGATATGGCCTGGGATGTAATTTGTAAGTGGCGTAGGAATCAGAGAGAATATTGGCTAAATATCCACGCAAATTTGATCCATGCAAAGCACTTGGTTGGATTGCACTGGGTTCTAAAAGCCAATGACCTTGCCCATGTACGTATGTTAGTACCGTATGGCTGTCTGCATCCGTCGACTACAACGTAATATGGAATACAAGTTGTTGGAATAAATATTTATTTATTATCAAGACATGACGAACATTTTGTATGTGAAGAGCTCAATGAGTCGTAATGAGAGGAAGAGTGCTGCGGCGTTTGTCATCTCATTCCATTCCATTTGAAATGAAAACCCGAGTGAGGACCCCCATTCAAATTGAGTAAATACAAGCCTGGATTCTGAATCCAATCAAATGGAGCTAGTGCCGCAGCCATCCAGCTTATCCAGAGAAAATTATGATTTACGCCTTACGCTCTGCACTCTGGATGGATCCATTCCTCTGGATTTGAAAGGAATTTATTACAGGTAAAACGGATGCGGATCAGGATGGCCTGCAATTGAATCTAGTAGAAGCTGAATCATGAGAGTAGGTCAGGCCAAATAAATATGATTAAGTTGATCCTCAGCCTGATGAATTTATTTTTGCAGAAAGTCAGATTTTCTGTCTTACTGAGATTAGGGGTCTCTCTCTCCACGGCGCGGTACCTACTTTCACCTCCCTGCAAGCCCTTAAGACTGGATGAAGATGAAATTTGAATATTGGGCAGGAGCAGGGCAAATAATTTGACAATAAGTTCCCTCACCATACAATGCAATGTTCACAATTAAAGAGAGTACCTGCTACACAATGTGTAGTTTTAATGTTGCACTTGGAGAAACTGGTGCCCGTGGCTTACCTTGCCCGAGGGATCCACAATATGTGGAGGGAATAAAAATGAAGGGAGTTTGGTTGAGATGAGATCCAGAGAGGAGGATTGGAGCAAAGAGGCAAGTCAAGTGGCGGTAAACGCCATTCCTCTTCATCACAAAAGAAATTTCTGGCTCAAAGAACCTTCCACAACTGGAAACGGGTTCAAACCGTCTCGGTCTTGAAAAAATTAAATCAAAGGGAACCTTCAGAATGTACTGGGTCAGTTAAAATCCCTTTACATGTGTAGCAATAGCATGTACAATTGCAGGGCTTCTGAAAATAATGGCAGATTGGATAATGGCAGCTCTACACATTGTGAATGTAATGTCATACATGTCACATTGCTTTCTCTGATAAATTCGGATGAACGGAGAAAATGTGGACAGGATACGGGTGTAGGGTAGGATGGGTTGAATGGATAGTGACATTAGATGTGTTGACTGACTAGTTGGAATTGACAAGTTGCAATTGTTCAATGAAGGGGAATGAATAAATTATATGAATTTGAGTGGAAGGTGAGTCTGGTTCATGAATATTGTCTGGTTTATTTCCAATCAGCAGATGCAAAAAGCGCATCCTTTGCCTTGCCTTGCATCCACCTTTGCTTCTCCTTCCCTCGGTCATTGTCCAATTCCATTGCCATTCATTCCCAAGCCAAAAAATGCTTACACTGTGTCTTCTTACATTTATTTGCATCCCATTTTCATCCTCGTGTTTGACTTCCCCTTGCGAATAAGACTCCTTTGCATTAGCACAGCCAGTATACTCCTCCACATTACGTGCTGATTCTCAAACCCCCTTCTCCTCCTTTGCAAGCCGTCCTGATGCCAGGGATTTTTTTGTAAATGACAAAAATCCACGGGAGGGAGAATTAATTAAGTATAAATCTTTAATTAACATCCGTATGTTCCACAAATTATTTTGAAGAGCTGATTCTGAGGATTGACTCGTGTCTCCAAGATTAATTCAATTTTGACTCATATATGCTGGGAAAGACAATTATGGCCAGGAGTAAAATGAATTTCTTGTTGTTTTTTTGCTTGTGTGAGAATGCAAAATGCGGATCACTGATGGGATAAAAAAGTAAAAGTATAGGAGGGTGATTAGCAATAAAATGGTGGAGGGCTGTAGACATGGATGAGAATTGAATGTAATCTCAACTCATTCCCATTCAAAGGTTCATGTAAACTTGGTTAAACCCCATGGCGGCGGCAGCCCACTCCAAGGTCTTTCCATTGCACCAGCTAAAAATCCTCAACTCATTCAAGCAATTCAACCATCAAGGATTCCATGTGAGCAAATTTTGTATATAAGTACCAAGACGACTCCCTTCGTCTTTCTAAATGCTCCAATTTGGTGTGGCAATGAAGTATGATGAAGAAAAAAAACCCGAAACACTTCAGACGGTGAGGTGCAAGATGGATCCAGCAATTCAGCAAAGGAAGAAACCCCGGTGTTAATGTGGGTATTTGCCATACATAAATAATGTCAGGGTTTCCATTACTGGCAGATCCCGTCAAAAGTATTGACGTTATCCTCTGATCTAGTCAATTGATGGCAAGCCTAGACCAGACCTGCAAATTGGCTTGGTCAGAAAATGAAATAAATACATCCCGAGAGGGGATTCTCACTCATACAGGGGACAGGAACAAAGATTTAAATCTAAACCAGTAATCGTCTCGTTTTTTGGTTGAAAATGCATTTTTCGTCTGTCGAGGAAGGTCAGAGCGCTTGGATTTAAAGTGTTCTGTGTCTCAAGGGCAAGATCAATGAACCACATCTAAATCCACTTGCAATTGCAAGGTTTCGCGCATCCAGTTGCGTCACATACTTTTATAGCACGGAAAGTTACGTTGATGCAATGTTAGTTTTCCGCCATTCAGTCAGGCGCTCAAAAAATTACCACAAATTTGCCAGGAAGAAATAAAGATTTATCAAAAACGATAACCCGCATAACTTTGTGGGGGCATTATGAATTTTCACGGTTTGGAGTTACAGAAAATAAAAGTGATGAGAAATCATTGCTGACTTAATTGCAATATGCTTATCGTCTTAACCGCGTTCGCGCTGCAAAAATGTCCCTGGCGCCTGTTCGGAATTTGTAATAAAAGCATAATGTAAACATATTATCACAATCTCCATCCTCCAAGTAGGTAAAGAATCCTTGAGAAAGACTTCGCTCTCTCCACATTATAATGTCCAATGACGCCAGTTAAATAACTAAAGCAAGGAGTGCTCATGTCCTGAACAAAAATTTTAAAAAACTGACGTCTCCGGATGAACATAAAATTTGAGCTGTTCGGCACTCTCAAACTGATTTGCAAACTTTCTCACAGTCGAGAAAAGACCACACAACAATTATTTTTGCCGGGTACATGCGCATGGCAAGTTTTAATCAATTCAGTTATTTCAGTCTTGTAATATAATAAGCACATGAATCTCATAGTCAGAGTAAAGAAAACAGTCACGCTAAAAATTAATTGACTTGATCTGATTCACAATAGTAAGATGCGCGAGTCTGAAATTCATTGCCAAAAATGCAGATTCAAAATTTACCAGTGGAACATTCTCTGTTGTGCTAAACGGCAAAAATTCATTTGTATGTAATGTTTTTCTTGTAAAAATTGTATGTACTTCGCTGGTGGTTTGCCGCCAGGCAAACAACATTTTCTGACAAGCCACCTTACCTGTTCCTGCTCACATATAACCAACTGTCTGTGAATTTTTCAGCCAAAAACAACCTCCGTATTTCTTGTAACTCTAAAAAAAAAGGAGTCAAAATAGATTTAAAGGTTGGTTGTTGAAATGCTGTTGTCATCTTAATCCGTCCTGATAAGAAATTTTGGTCGTAGCATGTGTGTACATTCACTATTCTAATTTTACCTATCCCGGAAGCCATAAACTGTATGCTCACAATCATTGCATTGTAAGAACAAATCCCACCACGAATCCAAAAAATGCTGACCGACATTTGACCTGTAGCCTGACACTAACTGGGCCATTTATACTTATGTGTCAACACGTCCCAACCTGACATGTCAGAGTCATGAGTTTTATTGGCAGAAAGGGAAATCCTTGGAAATTGGGATTCGCAAGGTGATACATTTAAAAGCCTTGAACTCCGATTTGAAATCCTAGGGAGGATGCTGTTGACAATTGGATGGAATATTCCACATAGTACATAGTATGCCGTGCGTAGTATGCTTAGCTTGCTTGGTGGCTTTAAGGACGAAGCGTGAAGGTGTAAAGACAAACCTTGTTATTGAACCGAGTATACTACAACAGACCAGGTTGAAGGAGCTTTTCAATGTCATGGCCATAATATGCCGTAACAAACGTCATGCCACATGCAAAAATCCTACACACTGTCTACGTCTACTTGTCTATGGTATTGTTGGATTTCATGCAAAAATCCACATGCATTCCGCCCCCTTCTCTTTCCCTTGCAATTTGAGTAGAGCAGAACAGACAAAAATCTGCAAACTTCCCCCCTCATCATAAACCATATACATCCATGCTAAAATTAATAAAATACAACGAAGGGATGATTCAACTGTGGATACAGACAGGTCTGGCCATGTACGACGTGGATACCGGCGACTAGGCGAGAAATATAATTAAAAAACGTAAAACATTTAGCAGATCTCCTGTAAATCCCCGTCCAACGCCAACAGGCCTTGTGTTATCCATGTGTGAATGCAAACCGACTCGTTTCTTATGTAGATTGGATGATGCGTCATAGATCAATCTGTAATTTGGATGTAGATGGATGGTGGAATGGATAGATTTTTCTTATTGTTTGATTATGAGGTCAGTTTCTGGCTTTGAATTGAATAGAGATTGAATCAATTCTTATCTAAAAATATGTCAATCGGTATGTAAGTATGCAGAGTATGCCAAAATGTATGCCGCCCATGCCATTGCATATTTATCTCTAGCTGGAAGTAAGAAATTCTTCCGCCTTACTTGATTTATGATTTCCACATAAAATTTTGGAAACACTATATATTCAAATTTTCCAGCATAGCACCTGGTAGATCCCGAGATTACGTTTACGCGGGATTCTTTCAATTTCTACATCCACAATACATATCCCACATCCAAAACCCTCCAAACTGGAAAGTTTGTCCCACACATACCACCAGCACCATGAAGATCAGTCCATGGAATCTATTTTAATTGCCTGTCAAGTTCCCCAAAGGACACTGCCTGAATCAATCAATTCCCTCCCTCTGAATTACATTTGCTCTAATTTGAATTTTAAGAGGGGTGTAGATAATAATTTGTCTACATCGTTAATCAGGTCCCGTTAATTAAAGGACGTGGTGGATTAGAGGAGCCAGTGGTTAGTTAAAAGTTTTTGTGGTTTTTCAGTTTCACTCAGAGTTTGAGAAGTACATGGATGCCTTTGGGTTGGGGCTCCCATGCAATACATACAATGCAATGGTTGTGGAACTGAAGGTACAGCTGAACTGAAGTGATAGGGGGATACCCCCAACCCATAAGGAGATGAGATGATGTTAGTCTACAGCAAATGCGACTCCTGCTCCCAGTTGGACTCCCTCCGTCCAAGGAAGAGGGTTCACTTCATTCCTCCGTTCGACAAACATTTATTTTCAAAACTAAATAATTATTTAAGATTACTAATTAAGTGTTGTTCCAAGGGGGGATCCCCCAAGTCCCCACTCGCAATCATATTTCAAATATGACTTTTGTCAGGAACAGTGATTGTTGAAACCCACGTGGCTCGCTCCTTTGAATGACATTGAGTACAAGAAAAAGGAGAGTGGGTCCGTTCAACAAGTGAAGTGAAAATCACCCGGGATTTATCCGAAGAAGGAATAAGGAGACTACAGGACGCCAACACCACGCCGCATCCCGGCATCAACTTCGCACTTGAGTGGAAATCCGCACACTCAAAAATAATCTCTCACATCCAACCCAACAAGGATTTGACTTTACTTCCAACAATTTGTTTCTTCCTATTCAAATCCCATCGTCAGCCATGGACCTGACCTGTGGTGAAGAAATGATGTCAACAACTGAGAGTCCCGGTGGTCAGCAGGATCGGGGTCAAGACTGTTCGGGCCGTGGAGGATTGTCCTCCTCCGCTGGTGGTGCCGGATTCATTCAACTTCGGATCGGGAATTGTGCTGGCTCGGATCTTCCGGATATAGTCCACTATGCAACGCCGAGTGAAACAATTCTTATGAATGACCCAAGGGTCCTTCAGAATATGCTCAGGTCAGAGGATCATAATCTTCCAACCGCCGACTACTTTCGTATGGTTCAGAAGGATGTCACACCGGACATGCGAACGACCGTCACGACTTGGATGTTTGAGGTAAATATTTTATTTTTTAATGGGTTTATTCGTATTTAAAGGAAATTGTATGCCTGTATTTACTTTCATTTGCAATTTATTCGGAAAATTTTACATTTAGTAGTTTTCTTGCATTTTTAAAAAAAAGTTAGTAAGGCAATGGATGGGATCCATTTCCTTATGTGTAAAGTAGTATTTGTGGTTCGGAGAAGCATATTATTTCTGAACAGGGTTTACATTTTATACGTAAACTTAATTATTCAAATTGGGCTGTAGACAGGGTGGGCATTAGGAATCTGGTGTACAGGTATAAATCCGCTCCTCCTCCTGACTATCAATCCTCCAAGTTGTTATGAATTCATCAGAGGGAAGGAGAGTGGAATCCACCAGCTGTGCCATCCATGAGGTTGACAACTTGTTTGAATGGGGATCCGAACGCAAAGCATTTAAATTGAACCTTCCTTTTACTCTCGATTTTATTTGTCGGCGTCATCCCCAATGTAATTAACATCAGTGCAATGTGTCTCCATCCCCATTCATTAAAAGCTGGTATTGGATTAGCATAAAGAACGGAGATTGTTATGATATTGATATGATTGCGATTGTCATCCAACCCAACATGCTACTCCTTCGGGAATTAAATTTAAAATTTTGAGACAAATCTATCAAAATTTTATTTCAAAAAAGAGTATGATCATACCGTGTACACGGTGTGAGGATTTAAAGGGAAAGAAAATGAATTTGAAAGAACAACACGAGTTCAAATGATTTTGACCGTCACCTTGAAACTTGATTAGATGCATTGCATGCTTTTTGCTTTTTACCTGTCTGGGATGTGGAGGGTAGGTGGGGAAGGAAGGTAGGCAAAGGAGTGCAATTCAATGTAATTCTTTTAAAGAATTGCAAGGAAAGTGGTTGAGACACGGCGTAGATTATCTCCACCCTTTAATAGCATTAAATGACGCAGTGATACAGGAGCAAACAGACAGATGGACAGATAAACACAGAGATCTGGTGGAGGCTAATGTTAATGTTGAGTCGTATTTGCTGGCGGCATTCACAAACAAGATTGGAGACGGATTGTTTGAATTCACATACATATATATACATAACATGCTCGTAAGTGTCCAAATGCCCTGTGACTTTGGATTTCCATGAGAAGGGTAAAAGTGGGAAATAGATCCTTTCAATTGATCTTGGACTTTGGATTTGGCAATGAATTGCATAATTCAAAGGAATTGTGTCAAATGGCAAATGTTGAAATCCAAACCTGAATTTAAATGGTTTTTTAATGTTTTTGACAGGTTTGCGAAGAAGAGCACCTCCCGGAAACCGTCTTCTTGCGTGCTATAACATACGTGGATCGATTTTTAAGTATTCATTCTATTCGACGAACTCATTTTCAATTACTTGGTGCTGCCTGTTTGTTGTTAAGCTCCAAGTGGAGTGGAAGTCTATTAAGTGTTGAGCGTCTTATTTTTTACACGGCTCACAGCGTCACATCTACAATGCTCCTGGTAAGTCTATTTTGAATACATTCTGTATTTGTTAGTTAGATGTTCATGAAGGTGCTAAGCTCTGAGCTAAATATAGCACAACTTCATCCTCAGCCCTTGTATTTAGTTAAACATCCAATTTTTGGTTCCATAATTGCAGTAATAATAGTTGAACTTCATGCACGCCGGGTGAAGGACAAGGTGGGCGTTGTCAATAAAATACAAGGGCTGCTTTACAAATTACGTGCGTGACAGGACCATTATTGTTGTCGCTGTCAGGCAGTTGGATGGGAGTCAATTGGCTTTTATATCATGGGAGGGGAAGAGATGACGGCATTGGAGAAAATTTTGCAAACAGTGCAACTACAATGCAAATCGTGGTAAACCTGTGGAGATGAGGATGGATTTGTCCCTCCTTGCACTTTTCATGGAAGTATGTCTTGATTTCATGGGAAGCAGCTACTTAGCTCCCAATTATTGTACTTTGGGAGATTACTTGATGGATGTGAGATTAAAGTCGCAGTAGCTTAGCCTGGAATTTGGTGGAGGATTGAATGGCGAAAGGAGTTCAGAGGTCACAATGCTGGGTTGAAATGAAAGTGACCTCTTGACTGAGTGACTGGTTCTCCTTCTCTTCCCCGTTATCTAGTGTGGAGTGTGGATGAAAGTCATTCTTTGAAATGAAGGCGGATGAAGATGATGATCAAATGTTGTCCTTGTTCATGTGGACGGAAGAAGAAGATGCAAGGTTCATTTATTGCATGAAGAGATTGAATGGAGGACGACACGATCCTTCCTCACACTTTTGTCTGCTCCTCGTCTGATTTTCTGTCATCTGTGAATGAAAGTGGGGTGGATGGATGGTGGATTCTTTCCCCATCGTCTCTAACCTAACCACAGTTAACTTTAACTGTCTGCAAGGAATTCTCATTTCATGACCAGACTCAATGCCTTAAACTTTAAATTTCCGGTCTTGTCTTGAGGAGATAGACGTACAAATTGTGTACAAATCCTTACTTCAGTCCCTCCTCTATCCGATTTCCTTCCAAGAAATTTGGGAAAAGTTGACAAGGGCTCTGGACTTGTGCTTCCCTGTGAAGGATTTTGATTACAGAAGGACATTCCGACTGGAAGTGGAAGGACGTGGATTCAAATCAAATGAAATTCATTAAGTATGCTCATTTTAAATAGAATATGATATGCTGGTCTAAACATAATCATCAGGCTGGGACGGGTCGAACTGTGAGAGCGACACTTTCCACTTTATGATATTTTGTCGGATTGTTATGTGTAGTTTCTATATAATAGACTGTACAAGAAAGGGGCGGACATTTACTCGCCTTCAAAACGATTTTGCGGGGTTGATGTGTATTGTAATCGGTGGAGCATGAACAGCGTATTTTCTTTGCTGAAACTGAAAAAGTCATTTGGACCATAGGAGAAACGTGGTTTTTGGGAGGAGTGTGACTTTAGGATAAAAGAATATCATGGTCGTGGTCGCGGACAAGTGTATTATTGTAAGCGCGGATTGCATCGTTTTCAGGCTCACAAGTCAGAATTTAGTTGAGGGGTAGTAAACTTGAGGCTGAAGGCAGATATAGTCGGCATTCTTCATCGAGTAAATAAAACACAAGTTTTAAAGTGTGGCTGAAGTCTAAGGATGACGAAGGCGAGCGGCACCTGACCTCAGGAGCGAAGGAGGGTGTGTAAGTGGCCTTTCTTACCTGTTGATTCGATTCCTTCATGGATTTCTTGGAATCCCTACTTTAGATTCCGACTCCTGGTCCTCTGCGTGCAAGGTTGTTTGAAGTTAAGGTAGGAAAAGGCTCAAGTTCAATTCCCTTGTCAGTTTCCACCCAGACCCTTGCAGAGATGAGGATTAAAGAACAACCGTTGTATGATAAAACTATGTGGATTGGCTGTAAATGATGGTAAAATCATTTGTAATTATTATTATTTGGAAGTTGGTTAGGATAAAGGAAAGATACGGGCATTTGATCAAGAGTTTCTACAAACGATACGTGACCAGGAGTGGACTCGAGTCTCAAATGTTCACACCGAAGGGGCCACACAGAAGAAACCCGTTCTCGATCACTCCGTTCTACTAACCCCAGAATTATTCTTGGACATCTTTATTATTTCAAGGAAGGATGGGATTAAAGTTGAGGAGTTTTTTGAAAAACATTTTTGTTGGAAGAGGAATAAACAGCGCCGGTGTTCGCGTGTGCTTGAAAGACCCTTGTGTGGTCATTTGCATGAGGTAGGTCTTGGCACCAAGGGAAGGCGTGGATTGGAATTAGGCAAAGTGAATCACGACATGGTTGGATGGGAATGAAGACGTTAAGGATCCCACCTGTCTCCGCCAACACGTTCTCCGGGATCAGATGAAAGATGAAAAGTCTCACGACGTTCCACTAGAAAGGAACGGTGAAAGTGCAGAAATAAAGACACAATCCTTCATCCCACACCCTTCCTTCTCTTGTTAAACGGAAGCTCAAATTCCCAAGCTGTGAAGGTTTTAACCACGGACCTATTATTAGCCTCTCACTGGGTCATGACCCCTTGACCAAAGGTCGTGCACGATTCAATTCATTTTTCCATAGTACAGTGTATGTGTCTTGGAGCTGTATTTTTGAGTGCAACTCTTTCATTACTTCAGTTATTTACCAATGCTAATATTAGCAATCCTCTGCAGAAATCGCACAGTGTTTGCTTAAATACGAATTGCATTGCATCACTGATAAGAGGAGGCACAGTAAAAATCAACTCTGGTTTGGCCGATAAAAGCGGATTTAGGAATGGATGCAAAAGTAAGGGATCTAAACCGTGCAGAAAATGTGCGGAGTTCAGGATACTACGCCTTTGAATGAAAGGATTTCAAGCATGGGAACAGCTCTAAATCTTTTGGAAATGTTCCGACTCAGATGTTGTTTGATTATTTTTATATTAAAATCCACACTGGGATTTGGATTTCCTGAACCCGTCAGTTGGCGGCGAATGCGCTGCATGACGAATTTACTATTCCTTGCAAATATTTGCTTTCATTTCTACACAGAATCATCCTTGTCACAAGCCGTTTACTTCATTGGAAAGAATTTTTAGACCTCCGAATATCAATTTTGTGTATTAAGTCCACTCAGGAATTCATTTGGTTTAAAAACTAAAAAATTGTGAGTTATCGTTTGACGAGGATGTTGAAGAGAATGGAGGGTGAGGGCTTAAGTCGGATTCTCAAATTCCATAATTCTGTCACTGAAGCCTCAAAAACTTGACCTTAAGGGGATGCCTTCTTAACGTTACTCTTCTGCAAGCGTGGAGCTTTGAGAGTGAAAAACTTGTGGATAAATATTTGGAAATTTTACCATTCCGCCGTCACTTTGTGTTGAACAATAGTACATTTTCCTTGGGGTTAAAGTAAGTGAGGTGGAACTGGCTTTCTTCATTTTTCAAGTGACCGTTTGATTGGGTCCCTTGATAAAAACTTGGAAATGAGTAAGCTTTGAATTCAAGCGTCCGTGAACTTGAACAATGACTGACATTTTGAATATGAAAAATTTTACCACAATTTCCAACAATTGCTCGAAATGGGTAACAAAATGCAAATATTGTCACTCAAAATTTTCTATTGTCTCTGAAACTTGCCTTGTTATTAAAACAAGGGATGATTATTTCTTCCTAGAAATATTGACGTCCTTATTATTCGTTGACCTCCTCTTCATATTTAACATTGTGCTAATTGTAATGAGTGGGATTAAATTACACTTTCCATTACAAAGTGGATTTGACATGGGCTGAGCGGCTGACGGAGGAGCTGTGCTAATATTGAGGAGACGGGTGGTTGAGTTAATGACGTAGAGGGGAAGTTTATGAATAATTATCTTTGAGGCATGTCTACCTTTGGGGAGGTGAGCATGAATTCATTCCTTGCGAGAACTGAACGAGACTCATCTGGTGTATGTGTGCGAGGAGTTTAGAATGTAGTTAGCTTGGATAGTTAGTCTAAAAAAGTTAAGTAGTTAGGCACTGCAGGTAGTTTTTTAGGGGCCTGGAGTCGTGTGTGTGTTTACTTTGAGCGGAGTGTACAAATAGTCATGTAATGGCAAAGGGGTTAATGGCTGGATTTGGATGAATGGTTTGTGCAAGGTGAAGGGCATTTCAAGTGGTGGAGTCCGGGTTTTAGTTGACAAGTCATTTTTACCACAACTCCATATTCAAACTCCACTAAATACATCACTCTAATTCATGAGCGATTTAAGAGTTTCGTTTAGCTCAAACGTAATGAAAATCATATTTGAGCAAATATGTTCTGCGTGCGTGGATGGATGGATGTGACTGGCTTTAGGGCTTTACGCCCAATCAATCCTGGGATGGGAAAGAAATGTGATGCTAATATGCACTGAAGTTTGCTATGAGAGGTTTATTTATGAATGATTGAGATTGTGTGTACTGTAGTCGGTGGATTGACTAACTGGATGGGATGCATTGTAAAAACCAGAGATTTCGTTGTTGAATCCGTTCTAACCTTCCCACCTCACCAACTAGCAAATTGTTTAATCGAACAAGATAGCGCTGAGGATAACATCCTATTTCACCTGTTGGAATATATTTAATTCAATCGAAGGTCCTATAATTCATATATCCTGCTGTTGGAATGCTTGTTTCTTCAGAGATAGCATGTTGTTAAAAAACGAGCTCCCACCCCACTCCACCATGGACGGACTAAAGAGTACTTAAATTTATTTAGGATTTAAAAACATTTGATGTTCAAGTTCAATACTGATTTTTATTTATTTATTTTTAGGATTGGGAAATGCTGATCTTAAGCCAATTCAAATGGGACATGTTCACGATAACGCCCAGTGATTTTGTAGAACCAATACTTCATAGACTACCTCAGCAGCACATATTCCCGTCCCGGATGATCCGTGACAAAATTAAGACTTACACCGCATACTGCGCAACCGGTGAGTGACATTTTTAAAAAGTATTTATTGTATTGAATAGAGCTGTAACTCCTAATTCATCCCGACTTTTTACCATGCCTTACCAGTCCATATTACATCCTTGTACACTTCAAGTAAATGACATGCACAAAGAGCAATAGTTTATGTGGACACGGTTATAAGTCTGGAAATTTACAATAATGTATAGGAATTGTTATATTCTTGGCCAATAGCTTGTCCTGTCCGCGACACAACAAGTACGAATGGAATTTTTTTTAAATGTGGAAGGGTTAAGGGTTAATTGAGTAATTAGTTTTTAAACTCCTTTCTTTTTTCACGACATGGTGGACAGGGCCATTAAATAATTGTTGGATTGACAGAAGTTCGTAAGCCTGATGTTCTTAGGGCCAGGGCCAAGATTTTATAGCTTAATTTTTGTTAATTAAGAAAGACGGGGTTGACGGGTGGCGGGAGGGCGATAAGTTATCCTGCTGTGCCACACCCTTTAAGAGAAATGTCAGATTGCCGCACCCGCCGTCGAACGACATATGCAGATCCAATCCTACATTTTTTTGCAAAATAAATTTGCTACGGCTACAAGGAGATGGAATTTAGTTTGATCTGTAGGGATGAGGCCCATTTGTACTGTAGTTTAGAATTGACGACAGTACCCAATTTGACCTCGGGTGCTAAGAAGGAGGGGGAAACGGATGAAAAATAAAGACGGCGTCTGTCGGCTCAATAGCCGGACACGAGTCCATGAAACATGGGTTTCTTGTAGGATAACATTTGGCAGGGTTGATTTGTGAATTTTTGAAGGGTTGTAACTAGTCTGGACCAAGGCTGGTCTCGACTCCCCCAAAGGAATCTGTTCCGTATCCTTTGAGTATCATATTAAAATTTCCCGTCTGCCGTGATTTTTGCCCGTGCAAGAATTTGATTTAAAAATTGATAAAAAAAAGGATGAGAAGGAGACAACAGGTGGCAAAGGGAAGATCAAAGTCTTAATGGTATCCGCAAGTAGCCACCTTGGCTGACAGACTGAACATAAAATGAAATGGGGAGGAGATTCCTGGTCAGCTCAGGAGGACAAACACACGGCAAAAAAAAATAGATTTGCCAAAATATGAAAACCTTATGCCGACTCAGGGAGGAGACGGACAGACGGGTGTCTGTTCGTGGACTCTACAAGAGTTATGTGGAGCAACAGCTGTAAATTCAATGCGAAGGAAATATATAGCATTGCGGATTCAATCTTGAGGAAGCATACATTTCACATTAAGGAAACTTAACGCACGTGGACGGGTTGGAAAATGAAAAATTAAGGAGGCAGGTTGAACATGCAAGGTGCGCTCAAGTACTCATGTTATGTAGTAGAATTCAACTCCAGATCAAACCATCTGTTGTTCCAACATCTTTTGCAGATCATCTTGTCTCGAAGATATACATGTGCGAGGATGTTTAGGAATTTCCCTCAATCAATGGGATTGGTTCAATTAGGCATTTTCCTTGGATTGTTCATTGGTGGCGGTGTACATGAACGAATGGCTTTGAATCCAAGTTTGTTTTGCTTAACAAATAGAAATGATGTCATTTTCATGGATTTGAGACACACCTCCCTGATATTGAACGAACCAGGAATTGAGAGAAATAAAATCAAAGGCAAAGGGAAATTAGAAATTTGCTTCAGAATAATGAAGAGGGAAATAAAGGAGATTGATTAATTAGTTCAAAGTGGTTAATGACTATTGAAGAAGGGATTGGGCTTTCAACTCCATTTTCTTAAGTGCAGGGCGACGCCACCACTTCCACAGGTTAATTAAAGCGTTTGAAAAGATGTTGGAGTTGGAAACAAGTCATAAATATGAAATGAATGGGAGTGGGGAAGTGGAGACGGAGTTTATTTGGTGGTGAGACTTGAAATGGGTTGAGAAGTCAGTATGAATGCCATCAATTTTGAAATGAGGGGTTTTAAAGGAATTGTATAGTAGTAAAAAGTAACTCAAACTACCCGGGTATCCGCCTCCTTTTACTTTTTCATCCATCCTTCCATGTATTCAAGAGAAATTGGGTCATTCATGGCGGCACAAATTCCTGTGATTTGAACATGTGAAACATACCGGCACGAGGGGAAATCATATTTTATGTAAATTGTGGGGTCTTGTGCCCAAGTCGTGAGATGTTCCAAGGAGACAAGGTGGCCAAGGGATTCCTTTTGGAATCCACCCATCAGATTTTTTTATATCCGAATTGATGTATTGGGATTTCCTTGGGAGTTTAGTGAGCGTGGTTTATGGGATGATTGAGGAGAAACTAAACCGTACTTCTCATGAATAAATGGCCACTAGCTAATAACGCTACATTTTGACTTCGGGGACCCTTGGAACGGGAACGTGTGTGAGCTCTAAAACGGATCCAAACCTAATTGTTTCACACTGGAAAGTGATTCTAGGATCACGGGATGTGGGTTTTACATAATAAATTATTGGTCATGGCAAGTTCTACTAGTGCATGTGCCTTTGATCCGAATGAATGTTTCCACGCTTCCAGCCAGTTGTAAAACACTCGATTACAACCTCAGTTTTGGGATCCCGACCATGTTCCCTTCAGGAAATGTGTCAAGGTTTTGTGGATTTTTATATCTGGAGGGATCATTTCATCCACACTGGTTTACTTCGAAAATCTTAGTACCAAATTAACGGTGATTTCTACAGTTGACACTCCAGGCCTCGTGAAGGATTTTTTTAAAAAACGATTTCAGTCGGTCAATTTTAGTGATTTCTAGCCCGCGACTACTTTGAACCCCACGACGCCTCCCGTCGATTTTCTTTTCATGACACTTAAGGGATGTATTTTTTGAAAAAGTTTTTTTTGTAAGACGAATACTCCCAGGGTGTGAGGGGTGTGGCTTCACAGAGTCAAAATCTAATGAAGTGAGCCGATGGAAAGGGAATATAATGGGAAATGGTGAAAAACAATGCTACAGGTTGGTCTCGGTCATGGGACGATTGTATTGAGGCAAAATGACCATGACGAACCCACGTTGAGGCATTTACTTCCACTCTCCTGGGTTTCATTTTTATTTCTATTTTTGGTCATCCATCTTTCAACTCCCCAGTTTCAATCTGTGGCGGCCCGAAGACATACGCAGACGCAGACGCACTGCTCATGACTTGGCTGGAATCCCATAATGTTAAATTTCATTTGAAAGATGGAACTTGGACTGGACACACATAAAATCTGGTTCAATTAGGTTTTGATTCGTGAGATTTACCTGAATGGTTTAGGAAAGTGAAAAGTTGCCATTGAATGAAAGTCCGTGAGGTAAACACTAATTTAATTCATTTTATGCGCCATGTGTCATTGGACCATTGCCTTCCTTTCCACAAATTTTACACAGTTGAATGTAGAGTAAAGGAACCCCCCTTATGGAAGAGGCTATTGTGGATGTGTGAATCTCGGGTATTGAAAAATCTCAGCTCTTGGCCCCTACTTTCCTTCCATCTGAATTGAAATGAAGTTGATGGGGAAAATACCCGGCGTCTTTTTCTTCTCAGGTTCACCTCCATGCTAGCACTATGAATAGGTTGGAAGGGGGGAACTAGTCGGCAAAAAAATTAGGGTACGATTGAATACTACCTGGTATTAGATCCAATTGCCTTCTCCTCTCATCTGGCCTCTAATTTCCTTGTACTTAATATTATTATGGATTATTCTGCTGGTTGGGGTTGAATTCATCCAAAGGGTAAAGGGATGGACTATGGGTTGTATTTCTATGCTCATATTAGGGATTGGGATAGGATCTGGCACACAGAAGTTTTGAGACCCCTCTGATTTACATTTGCATTTACAATTTGAAAGAAAACTGATTTAAAAAAACCTGCTGTTCAAAATTTGGTATATTGGAGAAATGGTTGAAAATCCGTTGAAATTGTAAACTTAGAATTGAAGTTTGAGCTTATGTACCCATCTATCTGTGTATGACAGGGAAATAACCAACTGGAAAATTAAAGTTGGCGAGAACTTAGAAAGCAACAGGTCGGTCGGCCGTGGAGCAAACTTATTGTTTCCAATTGTAAGAAAAAACTAAAAATTCACCTGCTGATTAGGGCGACAGGTAGATGCACGCGGTTCTTTTCAGAAAAATGTGGTCCTGTGGAGCACCTTCAAGAAAAGGGAACCTTAAGAATTCACCTGTAGCTTAAGGTAGCCATTTTTTTCAAAAACTAGTACTCCCAGGTTTGTAGGCCACAAAAGTTTACTTTGGAAAGGTTGAGCAGAGTTTTTTTTAGGGAGGTGGAGTTTAAGGCTTTTACGTGTGTTAGCAAGGAATGCATTCAGCTTGAGGCCGAGGAGGTCCAACCATCTAAATTAGTGTAATAGGTCAGTCAAGGAAAGTAAGTTTAGGTTTGGCTTTAGCACAAAACTCTTTTTTTATCCTTATAATTAGAGGGCCAAACTCAATCAGCACAAGTCCGATTCTTTTGTCCGAGGAAGGGAAGAAAAGGGCAAAGCAAGTTTGACTTGCACTCTTCGCCGGTCGAACCCCAATGTTTGTACCCCCAAGAAACAAATTAAAAAATTCTTACAAGTTAGAAGGGCAGAGGAGGGGAGATCTTTGAGGAATTATTTTATAGATTCTATTAATTAGATGGAAAATAGGAGGATGGAGGCAGGAGTCATTACACACCTTTCTCTTAATTAGCTTTGTCCTCCTCCGTGTGTTCCACACCCTCCGGCCCCATCCAGAACAATATCCAAATTGTCTGCATTCAAAAAACATGAGGGGAAATGCAGTAGCTCCTGCTGAGGAGAGCTCCTGTTCGGCTATTAAGATCCATTCCTGAATACCAATCTCATGGAAATCAGATTGGAGCTTGGAGAAGGGAACCGGCCGATTCTTCGGGTGGGACATGGATATAAATGTGATGTGGTTCATGGGTTGGAGCTTATGATTTAGGAAATAATTCTACCGGTTGATGACAAACACAAGGAGATTTGAATGATGAATTGAGGGAGGAAGGTGCTAATGGAATGGAGATGCTAGGTGGTCAGGGAATTCCATTGAACGGTGGCCAAAGTGGCGGCAAGAGGCTGAGGAACTCAAGCATTCCTTAAGAATTCTTCAAGATGGAATATTTCCTCGTGTGGATTGAGGAATCCTTAGTTAATCTATTACAGGAAGGTATATGGGATGAGAAGGAGTCGTCCCAACATTCATTATCGTTCTATTAGCATTGACTACTTTCATTATTTTCTTTCATCCGATCCATCCTCCTTTCAATTTCATCACCCCCTTCCATTCCGAAAAGCTATCCATCCCCAAGATTCGTATGTATGAACATAGGGAATAATATGTACTTTGGAGAATCCCAGGTATTTATGTGGAGCAGGTTGTCTTAATGTGTTGTGGTGTTAAAGTTGGAGCTGGAATGATGGGGGGCTGGAATTTAAAACATTTGATTTGAAGTTGACTCTTAACGGCGAAGTCATGTTCTTCATCTACGTTTAATGTCATCAATGACAAAAGGAACCGCATGATTTACCTGTAGTCATCTCAGACCGAGGGGAAGACAATTAGAAGAAAGAGTTGGGAGGGTTTAACGTGATGTACACCTTCGGTTTCTTTCCTCGCCTTCGTAATTCGTAAATCAATCGAATTGTTTGTCATCGCATCTTAGATCCCATCTGACTGGATCATTTGGCCAATTAATGACCGCATTTGAGGCAAGTATTTTGAGTAAAGTGACGCCGTGCGCGCATTGGTGACCATGAAATCCAAACTTCAATTAATTAAATATATGGGGGCAAAATATATAACGTGTCTTACTATACCTACATGATATAATTATATGTGTTGTATGAGGATGAGGATATGCTTTATTGAGGAATGGGGAAGGAGGACTGGAATGTAGGAAGGGAGTCCCGCTCAAACTCAACCTATGGGAAAGGCAGGTTAGGGAAACCGGGAAGAAAGAAATTCTTGGTTTGGGCTGGGAAAGTATTTTTTGTGTCCTTGCCTTGTGGAGGGAGCATCTTTTAATAAGTAGGTAATGAATCGACTGAGAATATCTTGCTTTACCCTCTGTTATCTTGTCAAGGGCTTGAGTGGTCCTCAATGTTAGTTGGACAAGGTAGGACAGGCTACACTTACTTAATGAAGGGAGGACGAGAATACAAATTAGGAATTGGCCCTTGGTATGTGGGGACCCTTCATTCCTTTGAATCCTCATGTCCTCCTATAATTTTAACCATTTGGACCCACGGAGAAGGACCCCGAAGCCCAGTATATATATATATATATATTTTGCAAAGTATGCCATAATAGTATTTCAGGGGACTGAGGGTCGTCGGGTAAGTTTTGCATTGCAAACAAAAACAAAGGTGAAAAAAGTTATTGACGTTGAAGGGTTTGAAATTTCTGGAACAATGTTGAGTTGAATGGCTTCTGCACTATGTTTCTTACTAACGTTTCAGCTGATATGCAAATGATAACATTAAAAAAATTGCAACGTTTGAGTGGGTTTGAAAGAGTTGAGTTGAGTGGATTTGTTATCAGCATCCTGTGATTTTGGCTCGGAATACTCTTTCGTATTGACTAGAGAGAAAGAGTAAGGAAATGACGACTCTTATTATTTGGTATTACTATTACCCATAATGCCTGTGAATTCATTCATACTCCAAGTGGTCAGTTTTGCAATAAGAGTTGTCATCCTCCACTCCACTCATTGAATTGGCATTAACATTGGTTTCCCAGTATTTGTTACAATTCAACTGGCTAGAAGCCACCGGGCCTGGACTATGACCACAACGAAGAATGTATTTGCAGCAATTAATGCTTTTCATCCTATCAAAGTTTTTTGCAAATTGAAATTGAAATTGGATATTTTTTTACTCAAAATTCTATAATATTTTTTCATACCTGGCGATATCTATGTAATTCCGTGAACAATGCTTTCAAGTTAGTGGGTTCAAGGGAAGACAACTACTAGAAATTAAAATGCATACGGTGTGATCTTGAGTCATTAAATGGGAAACAAGGTTTGGTCCCTTTCAGGAAAGAATTTTGGGAGATGAAAGACAAGGCGAAATCATTCCCCAGGTTGTACCCTCTCGTTTTTCCATAGCTAAGGAAAAGGTATTATTTTTCTTGTGAATTTTGTTTGGATCGGAGTGTCCAAGCGGCACAACAATCGTCACTCTGGCCCATCGTCGACGACGACGACAAGGATGTTAAGAGAACATGATATGGTCCTTGGAACATTCCAAAGGGAGAAAGATGGGAGTCATTGATAGACTTGGTCAACTGATCATTGGGCAGAAACTAAAGGGGTTATTACTTGGACGGGAACCTTGTCCCAGTCGTCTCTTCCACGAATCATGTTTTGAAAGTAAGGTAGCCTTAACATTACAACCGCCTGCCCTTGTCCTCCACTGAAAATCTGTTCTTCTATCCCATGAAACCGAATCCAAAATAACAAGTAGTTCGTCAGGGACACACCGACTCGACTCACTCTCACCTGAATCTACATTTTAAGAATTAATACGGAAATCATATGACTGATATTGAAATGTTATCTGGGCATGATTCCTCCGGGATTATAAAAAAAAAATAAAGGAATGCGGCTGTTGAAATTGATGGGACGGAAGAGGGGGGAACTGATGAATTGTGGCCAGTCTTTGCCCTGTCATTCATTGTCTTGACTTGTCATTCAGGTATTTTTGAATGAAAAGAATAACTCATGCCGGCCAAGCCCAGTCTGGAGGCCGGTTTGAAGGCGAAGTCAAAAAAAGCCCTTGGGATGCACAATCCTTCCCCTACCTCAATATTTGCTCTGACTAGGATGAAATGGACAACAAAATCCTAATTTTTATATCACGGAGGGATGAGAACTTAAAACTAGATCACATCTCACCATATTAAGGGTTTTCCTCAGCCGTGACCATTCACCTGGACTACCTCCATCTTATTGCATCCTTTGAGGAACGGAATTTCATTCAATTTGCTTGTGTTTTGGTGATTTCACAGCAGGTGTGTGAGTGGAGTGTCTTGCGCCTTTTGTGTGAGACAAGGAGCCGACGGACGAGATTGCGAATAGTTGAGGAATTGAGGTTGTAATAAATTGGCGTCCTTCCCGACCAGAAAACATGAATCACGTCCCTCACGGAATATGTTGCAAATACCTTAAGGATGATGATTAGTCTACGAATCACTGTCGGGAAGAATGAATGGAATGGAATGCTGGCCAGTTACTTAAGGTAGTTTTGGCACTGGCAATTGGCAGGTTGTTGTGACCACTGCTGGGCTTCTCGGCTCCCAAGTTCCTAACTTCACATTTTTGTTGTCTTAACGTATTTTTACATGTGTCTGCGAAATGAGGTATACAAGTTTGGTTGCAAATGAAAGTAAATTTTGTTTAATTTGGCATCTCTCTGGGTGGGAACTGGTAAGTGATTTTAAGGTTTTTCCGACAAAATCCAATTCTTCTGTGCAAGATAGCAGAATCCTAATGTTTTTTTTTTAATTGAGAAAGAGAATGCACAAAGTTCATTCTCAGGAAACGGGCTGGGGAAGCCCACCGGTTGGTTTGATTTTTCAACCTGGTTCGAATACTGGTTGACATTATTAGTGTGAGGGACATTTTTTGCTTCAGTTTCTCACACCTTTCCATTGACTTGATTCGGGGGAAGGGAGTTACCGGTTTCGGTAAGATGTAGCTGCACTGGGGGATGGATTTGAATGTTGAATAGCCTTCCCCATAATTTCCCGATTAAAACTATTTGCCTAGCAGTTGATCTGTCTGCCCAAGCAGAGTTGAATGAGCCACTGAACTTGCATCACATTATTCAAATGAATTTGAGCAAAATCATCTCATTTGCATTCTTAAGGAGCCCTCTCTCACATGGGGGGTTTAATTCATTCCCAGTCGAAGAGGTGGAATGGTCAGATTGTACACTACACGTTTTAATTGGATTTGATAAGGTTTTAAGGAGTCCTGAGGGTTTTGTATTTGTGAAGATGTTGAAGCGACTTTTTGGACGTTAATCCCCCGCAACACTTGTGGTTTGAGCTTGGTCAGATTTGGAATTCTCTCCGTTTAATTTAGCGTGGCGCGAGACGGACAGTTAGTTGTACCGTGCCATGTGCCATAAACTAAATAGTAAAATCGGGAGTCCATTGTTGAGGAAATGCTGAGACGAGAATGGAATAAATGGCAGAAAGGGGAATCCGACTTTGCTCTTGGACTTAAGGGAGGGAAAGATTGTTGGGGCACGAGATCTTTTGGCTTTTCAAAGGACTCTGCGTTCTATTCATCTCCTCGTCTCAATTGTATAACACTTTTTTTTAAACTAAATTGTAAGTACTCGGCACGCACTAGGCCCCCAGTACAAGAGTGGTGCAGATGACGATTTCTTACGGCCAGAAAATGAGAGATGTTAATTCTACATCTGTAGTTTATTCTTTTGAATGGTACGGATTTGGGTTTAGCGTGTGCTTGGCAGGTCGACAGACCGACTCTGATTGGGTTCAGATCCGTTCCCTCTCCTTCTTTTTTGAATCAAAAACTTGGAGGGGTTCAAGAAGAAAGTTTATAGAATAATATTAGAACAGCTGCGCCAAATTGCTCGTGCGTCTTTTTTGCTCCCTTTACTAGAAATTGGTATATCCAGCATCAGAATGCCTCTAGCCCCTTTCTATTACATTCTGAACAAAACGGCTTTTCAAATCAGCAAAAATGCCATTCGGTTGCTTCAGATGAAATGAAGAACATTTGGTATTATCAAATTTTTAATTAAATTTCAAGTCAAAATTGTCCACGTTATAAGCGCTGTATAAGTGGAATGAAGAAGTTTGATGGGCTTTTGAAATTTGATTTGTGATTCCACATGGTGGAAATCGTAGAAGAGGGATGAAACTTTGAAGAGGAAATAAATTGTCTCCGACTTTGATTCCGGCTTCCTTGCGGCGTGGCCCCGCCGTCTGGTGTTTGGGAGAAAAGGTCGTGTCTTTGACAAAAGGGTGGCAGGGAATTGAATGGAATTGAATTGAATAGGAAATCAAGGTGGAATGGATGGGTGATAGAGTTGGGGATGAGGGTGAATGAAGGATCAGCGGAGTTTTTCTCATCGGATCCTCATGGCTCTCAGTTTCATCGGATCGGATGGAGGACACTGTGTATTGGGGTCGCGTGCCATGCCAACCTGCATACAAATAGAATTTCCTTCTTTCCTCCTCTTCCGTTGCACCTACATCTGTCTCCGATGGACAATGGGAGTCCAGGTGCTCATTGAACTTCTTCCGAAACGGAAATGAAATGTGGATGGGCTTCTTTCCTCCCCTGTCCGTCTCATATGCTCCCTTTTCACAACCTGAATTTTTTTTAAACACTCTTCCCTCTCCTTCTACTAGTCAAAATCAGTCTTCGGCAGGAGGTCTGGACAGGCTAACATTGAAGGCATGGAAAAACTTGTAAGTAGGGGTTCCCCAGCCCAAATCTGGGTAAATGGCGTACACTGGGTGGTTATAACGTTTTTCAGACGGGGTAAATTTTTAAAAATAAAAAAAACTTTTTCTCGCAAAAAATGCAATTCGATACATGTTTT
>JAAXYW010000711.1:0-31008 GCA_036851895.1 Orthonychiurus folsomi | reverse complement strand
CACGTCAGCTGGCTGAAGACATGAGGGTCCGATTTCGGGGCTAACCTCCTTCGTGTGTGTGAGTGATCCATATTTCCCATGTATGGGCAGGTTTATGTAAGGTCAAATCATAAGGAAGGCGGCCCGGGTCTATATTTACCCGGACGGAGTACATTTACTACACAAAACCCGATCCCTTCTCATGCAATCGCAGGTGCGGTGACGGTGATGCAAAAAGTCATGCTATGCAAACCAGAGAAACTCACTCTTCCCGTGTCTGACCCGGGTATTTCATAAGTCTGGATGGCTCATCAATCATTTTGTCGTGAAGGACAATTCGGCAAAATAAAAGATATAATGCACTCTATAAAGTACAGATTTTTCCCATCAGAACTGGCACACCGATTACCTTCCAGGACTTTCCATTAGACTTGAGAACCTCTCAAGGCTGGTACATAAAAACTAGCGGAGATTACCCAAGATATTATATTTTCAAATGAAGAATGGAATTGTACGTTTCACTAATGTGGATGCCAACAATACAATGATGGATTTGAAATAAATCCTTGAAGCCATTACTAATTCATCTATTTTTCTACCACCAAGACGTTGCGTTGTTGTATTATTGCAACCAATTGCCAATTACGGTTGGAAGCATCTTGAATTCACCGATTCGCTTATTCCTGATCTTTCATTTCAAGTGCATGTGAGCCGCTACGTTGTTGGAAACATTCAATGGATGTGCGATTACTTCCGTTTTCACACTATACGTCCCACAACCAAACTTTTGTTTAGCAAATCTATACATTATCGCAGTTTTGCTAGTATCCACTATGGAAGGGTAACATTGCGTTTAAAATTTTGAGATTTGCTGCTTCGTAAGCTTCTAATTTAACCTAGCCCTGTCCAAATAGACCCAAATGCTGACAAAATCCAACAACTTTACTTTAACTTGAATAGGAACCGTAAACACGCTTCGCATTTTTTGTGGAAATTATTAATGGAAAAGGAAATGTGGCATGTGTAAAATGCGTGGCGCGTGCCTGTTGTGTCGTGTCGTACTTTAAGGAAGAAGATTTGATTCCTCGTACCCAGTGCCCATGCCCGTAAGACTCCCAGACAAATTCCCCAGTCCGAGGACCATCACCACCTGTAGCATTATCGATTAGTTGTTGCTCAAGAGTGGAGCGGGCGGGTGACGCAAGGGATGTCCTTGATGAGAGGCGGAAGCGGAGGATTCGGGGGAAAGTTCTTCAGATCCCCAGTCCAATTGTCAGTTCTCATCCATTTGTGTCGGAGGGGAGATCCCACGTCCGAATGTTGTCCGGAAGTGAAGTATTTTTTATGATGGCGGAGTCTCTTGCCCGATGAACCGGATTCATCAACATTTGAAAATAAAACTGGATTGGCTGAGGATATGAAATTTTTGGCATCCATGCCGGAACTCTGCGACGTCACTTTTCTTGTTGGGGACACAAGGGAACCTGTTTGTGCCGTCAAGGCCGTTTTGGCTGCTCGAAGCAGGTAATGGTTGGACTGAAGGCTGAATAAGCTCATCACACCTGTTGAAATGTTACACGTCTATATTCCAGGGTTTTCTTCAAACTACTGTATCAAGCCCCTTCCCCTCAAAGGAAGAAGGAAACCCAGCCCAGGGAAAACAAACTTCGATTGTTTTTGAAGAGAAGCTCCGAGCCACTCCTCAACATGCAGAACTCCCAACCCTCCAAACCCTCTGTAAGTTTAAAAAAAATCATGATCAAGTATCATTCAAATACGAAATAGTTCAACACTCAATTATTTACAGTAGTGCATTGCATGACAACTGAATAGCTCAAGTTAATATTCCAGAATATTAAATTTACATGTAAATTCTATATGTATATTCACTGGGTAATTATAGCGCGGATTTACTCATCAACTCTCCACCATCTCAGAGGTGAACCACCAGAAACTTCCAATACACTTTCTTCTGTCTAATCTGTCTCTCTCTCTACTATACCCAGCTCTATTTTCCTTTCTCTAATTTCTAATTAGACATTTAGTAAAACTTTTTACTGTCCATTCTCTCGCACCTACTTTCAACCCGCCGCACCCGGCCGCCACCCCTCTTACATCTTTCCCTTTCATCTATTTGCCATGTAACTTTCAGCTTTAGCTAATAATGTGATATCACAATCAGAACTTGACCTTGACTGGACATCACACGGTTAGGGCGATTGGTATTTGCATGCAAGCTGTTAAAATTAGATAAACACATATCATCTTCCCTCGGATTGGGGAGACTTTTGCAGTTACGACTACGCCTACAAATATACGTAATAATAAATGCTACGTAACGTACGTGCGTCATGTGAGTTGTGCCTGCATTCACTTCTGCTGAATTTGCTTTGGGGTCAATCGTACTAAGGTGGGAACGGTCACTCTCTTTAGCGTTCCCACGAACCCCATCTCCGCAATCTTGAGTCTGGTCTGGGCACGCATACGCAACTACTGCCCTCTTTCCAAATCAATCCATTGCATGTGACGGGTTGAATGACCCGCGTAAGCTCTACTCCGCTGTCTTTGTCCCCCCGCAGCCACAACAGCATCAAACCCTCATCGTTGAAGAATTTGAACCGGACGTGTTTCGACAGCTGATTGAGTACATTCATACGGGCTATGTTACGCTTCAACCAAGGACACTACTCGGTAAATGCATCGCAAACGCAAAACGGTACCGTGGTTTGTTATCAAATTCGTATTTTATTTATACCAACCCAACCACCAGGTGTCATGAATGCAGCAGATTACTATGGACTTGAGGAACTCCGGAAAGCTTGTGTAGGATTTGTCCAATCCTGTATCAATGTTGACACGGTTTGTGCTCTCCTGGCCTCTGCAGAACGCTACATTCAATACAAATGTACAAAATCCCTCGTCCAAAAAGTCCTTGAATTCGTGGATTTACATGGCACGGAAGTGCTCAATTTGGGGTCATTCACCCTTCTACCTCAACATGTTGTGAGATTGATCCTTGTCCGGGAGGAGTTGAAAGCTGACGAGTTCACAAAGTTCCAGGTAGTTCGAATTGAAGTTATGCAATTGTGAAATGTTAACATGTTCCATTATAATTTGTAATGCGCACATTAAGGTGTCTTGTGGGTTTTGTATTACTTTATCTGGTACTCAAGCCAAGATATGGCAGGATTTTATAAGTACATTTTCTCCACCAGGCCGCGCTGATGTGGGGAAAAAAATACTGTGACAACAATCCTGGAGTCCAGCTCAAAGAAGTCATTGGTGAGTACTAGGGGTCCAAAGAGTATTAATTGATTAAGGACAAGAGATCACTGAAAAGGTCACGAAAGTTTGCTGGATCCCAAAGCTTTGTCTATCGGTATGTTATCGTGTGGTGTGGTTTTGCATGGGCTTTCCAGGAAATTTCCTCGAGTACATACAATTCCACAAGATACCTGCTAACGTGCTCATGAAAGACGTTCATCCCCTCGGCGTCGTTCCATACCACATCGTCATGAATGCACTTGCGTACCAGGTAACTCCGTCTCCGTAAGACAAAATTCCGCTCTGCCTTGCACTCAGCCCGTGACCCCAAAGTCCTCTCCTTCCCCTTCGGCCCAGCCCTCCAACCCGAACCTCGACGAACTTCCGTCGTCACACGCCAGCAGCATGAACTTTTTGGTTTTTTGATTTGCCTAAGGCATAGTATTTGTGCAGGCGGATCCTAGTTCAGTGGACCCAGCCAAATTATCCCCAAATCGGGCCCGACGCTCTGCGGGTGGTCGCTCAATGGTAAGTCATGATTTTGTTTGGTGTTCATTTTTTCTGTCATCTTACTTCAATTCAAACCCATGTATGTATGTACTCTGTCCTCCCCGCCCGTCCCTCGTTTCTCTCTTTGACCTTTAACGGCTCCGTCAACATTTCTAGTCTGTCCAGAGTTCATTGGACCCTTACGGGAGCAACACAACTTTGGCTTCTTCCGGGAGCAGTGAAATTGAGAGATCATCCGGCGGTGGGGCAGATACTCACAGTGGGTCACCTCATGGCCGCAGTTCAAGTTAAACGACTATTACTACTAACCCACCAATGCAACTCCCTCTGTCGCTGGCCCTGAAACGACAATAGAAATCAGCAGACTACACAGGACGTGCCAATTTACAAGTCGGAGTCCCAAGAGAATTCAAACCGAGCTCTCACTTGCAGGGCTTTGTGAAATAAACCATTCAAAGAGTTATTTCCATGTTGTACAAATCTCAAGAGTATTATTCGGATTATATTCAATGTGATTGTTATCAAGTGATGTAAATGTGAGACCAATCAACAAATCGTAGAATCACAACTAGCAATGTGTGTAGCCTATGTATTAGCACCATTTCGTGGATCTTGTATATAATGAATATATTTCCATTTAAAATTAAAAATAAAATGTTTTACGAGGCGAGTCATCAAAATCCAACTTCCTAACAACGCTGGTTAGTCCGTGTAGTTAGCGGCAGCTGCTTCATCTAAATATTGCTGGAATTGACGGGCAAGGTTGTGTAGGGGCTTTTTCTGACTAGAGGCGTAATCTGTGCTGGGCAGCTCTTCTTCACAAATTCTCCTAACTTGCACAATCAGCTATGAGTAAAAACAAATAAAACATTAGGCATCATGGCAAAGTGTTCTTCGATGTAGTTAGCATAAATGGAAGTCATCATGACATCCTTACTTCATTTGGATTTAAATAACACAAATTATTCTCCTCAATAGAACGACTTCCATCGATTGTTTTCTTAATAGTGAGGGCTAAGTAGTACAAACGAACAAGGTGAAGTGTCGGAGTTTGAGGAAGGGTTGACAAAATCCGTAAGCACTCATCATGATCTTCGATTGATAGCAGAATAGCTAGTCCCCAGCTTATGTCCTCAGGTAAAATATCACACACCAAACAGCTGACGACTGAAAAACAATGTTCTTATAACGATTTTGCTCGTTAATTCATAAAACGAATTTGAGGGAACTGACCATCAGAATCTTGCGGTTCATTGCTTTTTCCGCCAACAATGAGTTTCTCCAAGTACCAAATCCGATGAAGGATGAGGCACAGTTCGAGTGCTGGAGAAGGGGTGCCCGTCGGGAGGAGGGGTGAAACGGGGGAAGAGAATGAGTCATAGCCGTAACACAATTGACTTGTATGCAACAATTGGCGGGTCTCTTCGGAACATGATCCCAAATGGAAGGCGGAGTAACCCTCCTTATCGAAGTCATCATTTCCAGCCTGAACGACTCCCTGTGGGTTGAATCCAAGGGATGATTCTTGACCCTGGCCTTTCCAGGGCAGAAGTTTTCCTCCAGCCAAATCCTTCAAGGGATTGATCCAGCTATAGAAATTCAATCCAAGTGTTAGTACAAATAAAATTGAATGATGTTCTTGATATTGAACTTGTACTTGTCGTTCGTCTTACCTAGTTGTTGTCTTCAGAATTCCGTCGAGTCGGGTTTTTTGTAAAATGTCATTTACAATGCTGACACCAACCTCGGTTGTGGCCTGTGATTGAAGCAACCCCCATTTGATTAAATGACAGTTTATTAAGCTTGGAAGATAAGCATGGATAAATTCTTAATATAGTTACATTAAATTCATCAGGATCGGGCTCCATAGACGTGTCCACAGGAGATAACTCCTTCAGTCTGCTCTGCAGGCTTCGAATTTCAATCAAATATCTAGTAATAATAAAAAGTATAAATTGTAAATAGTATCAACATTCAACATTACTAAGTTAACCAACTTGGTTTTCAGGAGGATTAGTATCTGATCCGGCGGGCAAAGCCCTAACGCATGATTGATGAAAGCCAGCCTAGTGCCGTGGTCCAATAAACTTGGCTCCCCATCCAATTCACTCTCACTCTCCAATTTAGCAAGCTGATAGAAAAGTCCCCAACCCACACCATAGCCTTTGGCCATAATCGTGTGACATAGTTGAATGACCCAGGTCAAGTCACCTTCATCCATCCCTGCTTCTCCACACATTTCCATAATCACGCTCTCTACTTCCTCCATACTCATGATACGGATAGGAGGTGTAGTTGTAGTACTTTCCCCTTGCTTGTCCCCTGGGATTTCCTGTCCAACTCGTAAGAGGATGGATAACTTGAGCAGTTGCTGAGTTTTGCGGTAGCCTTGTCTCAAATTCTTCATTGCAGTTTGAATCAGATTGAGTCGGTTTCGAGTTCCTCTCACTGAGGAAATAAATGAATTGTATTGAATTACCCATAATAAGGCTGTTGCAATTTAAGATTCCTACCTGTTAGGGGCAGAATGTCCAGATTGAAATCCTTGTTTATTATCTTGAGGGCGTCAATGAGGTCAACCAGTACAAGGGCTTCCGCTTTTTTTGAGTGATCTGGAGGAAGGAGAGCAAGTGCTGTTTTGGCATGACTCATATCAACATCAGAGTAGGACGACGCAGAGTCAAAATACGTTTGGGCTGCGTCAAGGATCATATCAGCTATCCGACTTGTTGGAATATTGGTTAGGTAAAGTGAGAAAACTGAAGAATATTTCTCTGCTCCCGATTTCGCTCCGACGAAGTCCTTAGCAAGATTCATTACGCTCTCCATTCCACTGCGAAGCAAGGCACTCACGTAAAACTGTAACAGGAAATAAGTTAATTTTTAAGATGGGCAAATGGCCAACATAAATTTTCACTAGATTCCACAATTCTCTCACCTCAAAGCATTTCTCATGAGACAAACTATGAAGGATTTTCTTCTTCAGATCCAGTAAGTCGTACAGCAGAGCTTTCCAGTGGTCCAGCTTCATAGGAGGAACCCTATCCAGTAATCAACAATTCAGTCAAAATACATAGCCCAGAAAGAAGGCAAGCAAATTATTCCAACTCACATCCGAATTGCCGCATAGCAAATATTTTGCACAAATTCTTCAGCTTCTTCCTCATTTTTAGCAGTGAGGGCTTCAACCTGAGTTACAGTCAGCCAAATGTCATATTTCCCCAGAGTTTGTGTCATGGTATAGTGCACTTCCAGTTCATCTATGGAATCATGGAGGGCCTGGAGTTTAGAGCCAGCCACACCAAAGCCCCGATCTGGAATGCAACCCAAAATAGCCAAAATATTCTTATTTTCCTTAGGATTTTCACAGGCGTAGATAGCGTTGTATGCAAGAGCCATTAGTTCCTCCAAATTTGAAATTAGTGGATGGTCGACTTCCTCCACCTTAGATGCTTCAAATAACTGAAAGAGCCAAATTATAGTTTAAGACACAAAATGACTGTATTAACAAACGCACATCAATACACGTACCTTCAGAACAAGATGGAGGTCTTTGACAGCCAGTGAAGACAAGTACTGATTCAGAAGTGCAAGTCTTGACTCCGGGATTCTTTCCTCACACTTGGCCAGGAATGGAAAAACCAGTTCCTGCATGTGAGTCAGAAATGTCTCATCCGTTGAATTTGACATGAGTAACACCAAGCGGTCAAAATGACCCATGGACTCCAGGGTTCCAAGAGTTATGTAGTCAAGCTCAACTTGATACACGAGCACTTCCACAGTCTCCAAATCTTGTGCCAATTTGCTTAAACTCTAATAGTTAAAAATAATTAGTTAATTCCGTTCAGTGTCAGTAGTGAAAAAAAAGTGAACATAAATAAAAGAATGTTTCAGTTCCAACCTGAATGTTCCTTTCCAAGCCAAGATTTGCCAAATCCAACGCAAAATTAACAAGGCCCGTCCTGCTTTCTATCTCCCTAATCCTACGATCATACCAAGCTTCCAGGATGGAAGGTGTTACTTCAGGACCGACATCATTACCCTCTAAGGGAAGGAATTCATGAGACCAATCTGATTCTTTGCGTGCAATATCTCCCCACAGTATTACCGTGCCATCCTCCTCAATAGAAGGTAGAAAATCTCTGCAAGACCATGCATAAATTCATAACCAAAAATATTCATCATTGTGGTTAGCTATTCTGAAAATACCTGTAATCGTGAGGGGGAATGATCTCCGGGAAACTGGAAATAATTTCCAAGTAGCGTGACTTCATATTTGGCCAATGATATGTTAGAATAGTACGAAGTCCTGAAATATCACAGTCATTTGCCATTTGCATCCCTGACTCCCATGGACTTTGGGATCTAAGTCGTCCAAACACAACCGGATCAAAATTCTCCTCTGCTCTCAATGGGCCGCCTAACATTACCTGCCGAAACAAATATATAGTTGTTCAATATTACTATTTACTAACTTTGTATAGAGAAAGTACACACGCTTCAATATTCTTACTTCGTATGTATTAAGCATGTCAAGGAAATGAAGAAACTGTTGCCTGTAGCGAAGTAGCCGAACCACTTCTTCATTCTCGGGATCAATGAGAGAAATATACTCGGATTCGGAAATGTCAAGGTCATCTCTTGACCAAATAATGAATCTCCCTTTGTCTCTTCCTGTATATAGCGAAAAAAAACATTCATTTCGAATCCATTGTCAGGCTGCCATTGTTGTAGGTTGCATGGATTTTGCCTTACCTTGACTAACAAGCACAGCAGGTGTTAGATCTGTACCCTTCAGACCAAATTCGAGTAATTCCCTTGTCGCCTCAATGGTGTCTGGCAAACGCTCCAAACACTCTTGCATAACCCAATTTCGTTTACCAATTTTTGCCTGAATGAAGAAAAAAAAGTTAGAAAAGACATATGAACAAAAATTACGCATATTTATAACAGTATTTGCTTAATCTTGAAGTCTTACCAAGTAATCCTTAATAGAGTGAAGCGAAACCGGGGCCCTGGTCCATTGACGTTGGTACACCAAATCCGCGTCCAACTCGTACATCTTGGCCAGATCCAATGCATCCCCGTACTCCTCCGCTTCAATTCTTCGATGAAACAACTCCATGGGTGTGATACTCTGAAGACTGTAAAAACGGTAAGTCCGAAGAGTGTTTAGCCCAGAAGCGGGACGTTTCTTCGGGGCAGGGCGAAAGCGCTCAATATCCATTAGCCAAAATAAGGATTCCGTCGCGAAGGAGGTCAGCCTCCATTTCCCACGCCGTCCATTCCCAGAATCGTTCTTTCCTTGTCTCACTTCGCAGTCCAGAGCTAGGAATCCTCGCCCTTCCCCCCTGGGGAACACGGCCATTGGACATTCAAATAACTCCGGAGAATCTCCGAGTAAATTCCTTTGCAGATTCTCGTCGTCCACAGATACAAGTGTCACACATCCGTTGACTCGGGAAATTATCAGTTTCTGCAGTGGGATATGACAATATTAAGCAAGCACATTGAGTGCCGTGTGGACGACTTAATGCAAACTAGGAATCGAAACTTACATCATTTCCCCACCAATTCACATCAAATGGGTGAAATCGAACGGGATCTAGAGGCTGATTAGCATTGTTGTTAAATGCTGCTCGCCACCTTTGATTGAACTGCGGATTCTCCGTATCATGCTTCATTTGAACTACTAGTGGCCAATGGTATTGAGAGCGCAATGACGGCACGTGCCATACGGAAATCCCTCCCGACTCATGAATCCCTGCCATCCTTTTTCCATCTGCGCTTAATGTTATTTTGCAGATGGAATCCTGTGATGAATTTCCAAATGGGAGGGCACTGTACTGCTTCGTCCAGGAAAGGGCAATGGACCAAAGACCCAACGCAGGGCGTAGTCCTGCACTGTGCTGTGGATCCTGGACACTGTGGACAATGCGGTAGTACGGATGATCATGCAAAATCCTCCAAGAAGTGATCCCGTGAGCATGACTCATATCCGGCTCATCTTTACTGGACAAATGAAGAGGGCCGGCCACAATCAAAATGGAATGGGTCTGAACGTGTTGGATTTGATGAACCCCTTGAGGGTAGAAGCGACGAAATGAATAATCGTGGTGGAAGGTCAGGGCGGCACCTTCTCCACTAGGTTGACGATAGCACTTTAGCACGCCGCGACTACTAACTGCCACTAGTTCATTCAAACTAAAATAGCAAACAATGGATAAGTCTTTTGCATATGCGTAACCTCTGTGGTGTAGAATTTCAATATTTTCGTACCATTTGAGACTCGGAGCCACAGAAATTCTGTCAGGAAGAAAAAATAAGGATGCGAATGCTAACGTTGGGGAAAACGGTGGTGGTCCACCGATATCTTCACCTTCAGTTCGAATGGAACATAAATGGGAGCCAGATGCATCGAAGAATGTAATTAGGCCATTAGTAAAGGCGATTGCAAGAAGGGAGGAGTCTTGATTCCAAGCCAGTTGTCTTAGCCAGGGATGAGTGTCCTTCACAACTATCAATTAAAAATTTAATTACATTTTCATTTAAACAATATATTTTCATTTCCGAATTAAATTAAAGCGCGAGAGCTTTCTTGAATTAAATTGGTTACCTCCAGGAGCTTGGGTATTCTTTCCCACAGTAGATGCATAATTATCCTTGGCACTCCTGACCTCCAAACTCGAGTCCTGAAGAATGGCTAGAAGCTGAAGGTCAGGACTCAGTGCGTACACCCAATCTGACCCCAATTGATTTTTAGATGGGGTCAGTGTCCGTCTTCCTACACCAGCACCGAGAGTTTCTCCTGTCTGTAAATCAAACATTACTTTGTTAATTATAATACAACAAGTGTATTTATTAAATGCAATAACAATACGCGGACTATTTTAAAAGTTCGCCGAAATGTCAAACAAAAAATACTATAATAAACTGACAATTATTACCTCCTTCCATTCTGCACAGCAAATGATTTCATACAGGATCCGCCATTCCTCTCTTCCCCTCATCTCGCTTGACACTTGGTTTGTGACCTCTTCATGCAATACTATTGACAAAAACTTTTGACTTTGTGTTTCGAGCCGGAATGTTCAACTTTTGTGACAACACAACATAAGGTAAATTGCATGCGATTCAAAAACCCCGGCGCCTGAGCTTGACATCAATCTCTATGCTGTTGTGTTATTTCTGATACAATAATAATAATCCACAAAAACTTTCAAACAATTTAATAGCAACAATATAATTACACTTCCTTTTACTGCTTACATGTAAGACATCTAACACATGAAGGAGCATAAAAAATTACGTAATAGTAATAAGGCATGAGCGTGCACCAGTACTGCATAGACGCAGAAATAAATTATACCTTACCAGGGCCCGAAATAAATGCAATTGATAAAAAATACTTCAAAACTTTTAAATTAGCATTCTGTCTACTATGTAATAAAAAACGTCCACATCATAACCGACCCAAGTCAAGGCAAACTATTGCTACGCCTATGAGTACGCATGGCACAAATCAATAAATATGTATAATTTTTTAAAGAAATCAATATACTAAAACTATATATTTAGCAGATAAGCCTGCTGGCAGCTGTCTGGCGTATTTAAAGTCCCAAGATTTCATCACACATAGCGGATTGCGGTGGGGCTGGAATCCCAGGATCCGCCGATGATGTTGATGTTAGCGGCAATTGTTGATCCCCTTGGACCCGGACCGGAGACGTAAGTATCGGAGCCAACTCTTCTGGGAAAACAAGACCCTCCATTTCCAATTCTTCAAATTCACTTCGTTCCTCCGCTTCAAATTTAAATGCACCCGTCTCCGGTAGCATTACAAAATGATCCGAGTCTGGATTCGGGGGTATGATGACAGACTCCAGATCTCCGATCCCATTAGCCACACCCATATTTACGTCCGCCATGATTTCCATTTGACTTGTTGCTTCCCCATCCGCCGGCTCTTCTGTATTAGCGGTCATGTGCCTTTTCTCAACATGTTTCCGAAGATTCCGTTTCCCTCGGAATTTCATTTTGCAGACCGTACATTCATAAGGTCTTTCCCCTGTGTGGATCCTTTCATGGACGAGGAGTGCGGATTGAAATGCATATGGTTTTCCACAGAATGAACATCTGTTCCTGTTGGTTTGGATTTGTTCTTGTGTTTGGACATCTGTCGGTGCCTCAGTGATTGATGTTGATGCGGAAATTCGGGCATCATGTAATGTCGATGGCACCACAATTGTAATTGGCAGCCCAGGCCGTTCCTGTTGTTGTTGTGTTTGTGTGATGCTAACTGGTCGGGATCTATGCTCCGCATCTCCATGGGCCTTCAATTGAGCAGGTGATGAGTACACTTTGGTACAGAAACGACATTTCCACCATTCCAGGCGACTCGCACTGATGGAAGCACTGGAACTGGAAGTAGAAGCAGAAGTAGAAGGTGGTGGTGGCCCTTGATGAGATTTAAGATGTTGGGTAAGGTCATCTTCTGATCCAAATACAGCTGGACACTCCACACATGCAAAAGTAATCGTCTTGGCATGGATTCGTTGATGGAGTTGAAGAGATGATTGGTACTTGAAAGTGTCTGGGCAGTGGGGGCAAGCATAGGGCCGTTCGTTCACGTGGGTCGCCATATGCTTGTCCAGGAACTCCTGACTCACAAATTTTAAAGTACATGACGGGCAAGAGAAGGTTTGTACTGTCACAGGCATCGGAATAGAGCTAATCCCTCCAACCTCAGGAAGGACATGACCCCAACTCTTGTGAACCGTGTTAGGCATGGCAGTTTGGGGCGGCATTGGCGGGAAAGTTGAAGGATTTTGAATGACAGAAGTCCTTCTTGGTACATTCGCACCAACGTCTTGCTGTGGGGCATTCCTGAAATGCGTTGTGTCAGAGTTAAATCCAGGAGATTTCCGTATGTCAGTACTCCCGGTGACAGAGTCCATTTTTGGAAGGCAGCTTGTCTGTGGGTTGACGTTGAAGTACATTGAGTGCGAGTGAATGGAATTGGAATTAGGAACATTGTGCTGCAGGCTAGGCCCCTGTACAGGTGCAGGTCGATCGGATGAATAAGAATTTGATCTTGTGCCTCGAGAAGGTTGAGATTTTGGAGCTGGGTCATGGACTGTAAATAAATATCGTTGTGTTGAGCCATCCTGAGTGATTTTACAGGTAGCCGGCTGCTCCCGAGCATGAGTTACTTCATGGAGAACCAAGTCGTCCTCACGACCGAATTTCAAGTCACAATGTGAACAGCTAAATTCGTTGATTTCATCGGAAGGTGCACTAGTATGAATCATTTTGTGTTGGTAAAGTTCATGCACAGTTTCAAAGCGCTCCGGGCACTCTAGGCAAGTAAACGGGAAGTTCTTGTTAATGGCATGGCTTTGAACATGGGTCTGAAGGTCACCTAGCCCAAAAAATACTCGTGGGCAATATGTGCAGGGGTAAGCAACTGCATTATCAACAACTTCGGAGTGTTCTGTAATGTTGGCTGCCGCGGGGTTTTTGACCTTATGCACGAGAGCCATGTGAGTTAGTAGACCTCTTTGAAGATCAAATTTTCTTGGGCAGTGGGGACATTTAACGCGTCCGTTTTCTTGCTTATTGTGCGTTAATGAAATGTGAACTTGAAGACCCTTCCTCAGGTGAAAAAGTTTGGAACAATGTGGACAAGAGAATTCAGGTGGGTGCTCTGAACTGGCTTTCGGTATTTTGGGTGATTGCCCACCACCCCGTTTCAACTTGATCTTTAACTTAGGAATTTTTGGTTCCGGGTGATGAGCTCGATTGTGGACATTTAATTGTGTTTTACAAGTAAATGTAATGTTGCAGGAAGTGCATCGAAAATCTGGGTATAGCTCAAAATGTGCAGAACGTTCATGGGCAAGCAGGTCAGTACGCCCAGCAAACTCGTCCCCACAGATTTTGCAAGAATAAAGTATTTCCCCGGTGTGGGTTCGAATATGTCGCTCCAAGCTATAAGCACGGGTGGAAATATGGCCGCAAAAATTACAACTGTAATTTCCTTTGCTTTTCTTTTTCTTCTTTTTTACTTTCTGTTTCGGCTTCGGCTCAATTATGTCTTCAGGTTCACTCTTATTTTCGTTATCACCGGGTTCTGACTGGACTATACATTCTGCGCCTGCATCCGGTTCCGATTCATTATCATCTGAATGAACTTGAGCATCCGAGTCCACCTCCAATTTGTGTGTATTTTCCTCGTCTTCATCTCTGTTCAACATCACACACAAATTAATTTTCCAAGCTACTATTAAGACAGCTATTGGTACATCGCAGAGAATCAGAGAATCTATTGAATAAAGCAACAATCTACCTGTTAACTATCTTGGACGGCGTTTCAGTCGCGCTCAGTCTCTTAAGGCACACATTCATAGAATTGGCTTCTTCAATTAGATGGATCAGCCTTTCATCAAGTTCAGCATTCTTGAATCTAAGAGAACAAAAAATACAAATAAAATTTCAATTAACTATTTAAAAAGTCTAGATAGCAGTAGCTTAGAAAATTACCTTTTCAGAGAAGGTTTCCCCAATTTCTTAAGTTGTACTGATCCCGGCGGCGTTGAACACTGCAAGGGTCCAGTAGGTGATACACCAGCATCTTCTTCAGAATTGTCATAGGGCAGGGTCATTAGTTCCGGGCATACCTTCCCACCAGGGTATCCAGGGTATCCGGGAGACCCCCCTGGAAGGTCGGGCGACCGACACCCCCCCTGGAAAATCTGAGAATTCCGGAATTCCACTATATTGTCCTCTTCCTTGCCATGTTTTAAGGTTGTGTGTTTAATGGACTTGGTCAGTTTATTGGTAACTAGATCTGATTTATTTTTTTCCACAAGGCCATTGTCAACATTAACAATTCCTTCCACACTTGTTTCGGCAGAGGCTAAACACAAGTCTGGCTCCGGAGGCTCTGGTGTATCGCTATTCCCGCTTTCACTTTCAACTGAAGTGGTAGTATTAGTACATTGAGGTTCATCTTCAAACCTGTAGGCAAGATAATCAATTAATTCTCTTCGCAAAACTAGAATTGGGATTAAATCTAACAAACTACATACTGTATATAGTCTTCCCCATGTAGCCAATCCCATAACTCCTGGTAGGTAATATACTTAACACTGACAATTAGGTTTCTCTCCCCAACTTCTTCCAAGGCAGGTTTTGGTTTTGGCCGTTTCTTCCGGCTTCCACTCTTTCCGTGCGCTCTTTTCCTTTTTGACTTTTCAGGCAAACACGAGCCAGATGATGATGGAGTCGAAGATTGAGCACTTGTTCCAGCCGAAGCTTTCGAATTAATGGTTTTGCTAAAATCAAAACAAGAACCAATGCATTCGTAGACAAAACTAAAGCCTGTTCATTTCTAAACTGCTAGTGTTTCACTTCAGTTGGATGCTAGGATTTTTTATATTTATAAGACTGAATTACTTCGCTGGTTTGGACGGCCTTGGAGTGTGAATTGGGTTGAGCTGAGATTCCACTTGAGAACTTGAATTGGATCGACTGGCCCGCCTTGCCTGGCCGACGGCTTCGGTGAAAATATTGTCCATTACTTCAGGCCGCCTCAAATTCCCTTGTGGTTGACAGTCGGGCCTGTAAAGAAAAGTAAGAAAACGCCCACAACATAAATTATAACTTCCTAGACTGTTTCGCCACTATCACTAATTCAGATTCATTCAGATCCAGTCCCAGTAGTTTTAGTTTATTGCTCAATGTCGTAATAGTAAGAATATATATAAGTATAAGCATACGTATAAGAATTTAGATTTGAAGTACTCACGTTGACGTTGCAGACTGCTGACCCACCTTCTTGACATCATTGTACTTTCCAATGGCTTTGGCGTTGACATTGATGCCCAAAGCCTCACACTCATACTTGCTAACACGACCACGGCTCATGTTAGAATCAGTTTCACTCCTTCGTTCTCACGCACACATCCCCATTCCTTTAAAAAATTTATTGACATACATTAAAATATTCAGATAATGAATCACGGGACATTGTTTTGTTAGTTCACTTACGTGTACAGCACATATGCACACTACGCCCGCCCTTCATACTGCTGCCCAACCTCTATGAACTAATTTAACTATTTGTTTACAACATTCTGATTTTATGTTGGCGTTGTTGGCACAATTTATTAGAAGTCAAAGACAGGACGCGACAGAATTTTCCATCTTGGCGGTGGTGGTGCGGTGCGGAGTCAAGTCGAGATTTGTTTTCCCTCCACGCGACTCTCAGGAAGTCAACAGGGAAGGCGGAGGGAAAGGAAACCCATCTCGTCCATGTACACTTTTACATGTGCACCAATTACAAGATGAGAAGAATAACGTACTCAATGTGAGCGAAATGAAACATCAAATCCAAAAATTGGCATTTCCCTTGGTTGTTGGCTTTGTTCTCAACCTTAATGAATTGCAAACGCACGCCCCCCGGCTAGAACGCAAAATACTCAACTCTTGATGCGACTAAAATTGAACTGGCGATGGAAATGAGAAATGTTATGTTTGTGTGTAAAGTCCGAATATTTATGAATGGTACTTAATTATCTTAGACACTCAGGAAAGCACGCTAGCACAAGGAATAGTGGAATACCAAAGATATGGCTGAATGGTGGTGATGCCCCAAAACATAAATTTCAGCGCACAATGCTGCGACGCAGTTGATGGCTGTATGAACTAGAGAAACTTAAGGGTTATTAAAATCAGCTTTCTAAATTAAAATTCCAGGTATATGACATACCGTTGACTCAAAAATTAGCAATATGGAAAACCTGCATCCTGGTCAGGCCCAGGGCAGTTTTTGGTTGCACAAAATGTCAACTCCCAGAACATAAAGCTAAATTCCTCCTTTCTTTCACCGTCTTCGCTTCTTTGTAACGTGTGCACGTTTAACATCTCAAGCGTAAGAAACAATGATATTGGTGCTAATGATGCAATAAGTGACTTCGCTTGATGACAAAATGAGTTACCTATATACATTAAGCATTATCCCAATCCCAAGCTTCTTGGTAAGCACGCGGGTGGAATTGGGTAGGCTTACACAAAAAATACCAAGTAAAATCTTAACTGGTTGGCCCTAGGAGTCGTGCTAGGTGTTAACAGTTTTTGGTTACAGTCCACAAACACATCAAGATTGTTAGTTATTTCATAGTAACAGCATTGCATTGGTATAATCAGGATTTGTTGGATCCATAACTTTTACCCGCAACGCTACGCAATTCGGATTTGTGATCAAGATTCATCATCTACAAAATGCACGTGACATACACCTACCGTGTGGTTCTATTAGCTGCGCAAATGTTCGCCATTTTGAATCCACTTCCCTGTTGATGTCACGGCATGCTGTCCTAGCCTTCCCCTTCGTCCCAGTCCACAACAACGCGCAGACGCGCCGGTGGCCCTCCACCCACTGCACCATTCAATTCCTATCCAATGTACAGCATACCTAACCTTCCCGTACCCATATATGTTGGCATACCCACCACCCACCACGCACCGCACAGTGAAGCCCCGTCCGTCCGTCGCCCGTTCCCATACATTCACAAGGGCAGTGTAAGCGCGCAATCTGCCTATTACCACCAAGTCCCCGCGCTAGGAATCACCCTACCGTATATATCGCGCTACTTCTATTCCATACGACAGCACGTCGGAACGAGGGACTCTTCTGCGATCCAATATTCAATTCAAAACTTGATTGTGCTGGCGTGTGCTGATTTGGTTTGTGCCAGCCAGTGTTTGTGTTGCTGCCTGCCATTGCCCTAAGTCCGGATAACAGATAGTCAAATTGCTGCGCGGCGTGTGTACGGGACTCGACGGGTGCTGCGAATACGAATACATTGACATTACATTAGTAATTATCTGCAGGAGCCCGACCGAATCGGATCCGTTTCGTGCGGACGTAAGACGAAGATTATTTACAAAGCACAAACAGGTGCAGTGGTGAACGGGCGGGCGGTGTTATGGGGGATGATCAGGAAATACAAATTCTTGGACTTCCATCGGAGATGGATCTGGAATTAATGTGTGAGGAGGAGGAATTGAGCCCGGCACAAATTGCCGCCCAAGATGTAAGTCAATACAAATAGAAGTTGATGTAGAACTGGATGAAATTATTAGCTTGGTGTTGATTTTTGATTTGCAAAATAATTCCGCTTGATTGGATATACAGACACAGAGTAGAGTCAGAGTTGAAGCACAACAGGATTGCATTACTGCAGTTGCCAGTTGGAGCTATAACAATATTTGACCTTTGCTTCTATTAGCATAAATTGTAATTAATGTGTTCTTTTTTTGTAAATTTAACAGGAAGAGCAGAAAAAATACGAGAGGGCGACCGGTCTCATTCAGAATTGGCGGAAAAGTAAGAGAAAAGTGAAGTCGTACACCACTGAGGGTTTGGAAATGTATCATTCAACTCCAATTGCCCCGAAAGCCGTGAAGGCAGTTCCCCCAGTTCAGCAAGTGTCCACGTCCACGGCCCCATTAAAATTTGTATCTCAGAATGTTAACAACGTTCGGCCCATGATCAGTAGTGGAAATCCCCCAGGTACAATTCTTGTCCAAAGCAATTATAATTCTCCAGGGATTATCCGCCAGAATCGTCCAATTCAAATCAGCAGTTTGGGTAAGCGCTTTTATAGACGAGAATAAATTCTTATTGTTAAATTAGTAAGAACTTGAATTGAATTTAAATCTTTACATCTGTTTTATTTGTAGCACCAACACCAATTCGTCCCCAAATATCTCAGAGCCCAATCTCAATCCGTGCTGGTGGTGGAGCGAATGTGACTGGAAACGCAGCTGGAAATCAGGTCCATCAGTTTCTGTTCGATGCGAACTCTGGTCTGCTTATTGTACCGCCACAAACTCAAAATAGCCGAATGCCAACTACAACAGTAAATGTAGCTTCCAACGCAAGACCGGCAGCTAGAATGATTTATCCAGGTCCTGGGAGCACAAATTCACCTGGGGGAACTTTAATCCGCCGACCTATAGTTACTACCCAGTTCAATACACCGACCACATCCACGACTCCAATTTCTGCACTGAGAACGTATCAAGCTGGTCAAACACCAAAGATTGTTTCTAGTACTTCATTGAATGCACAGAATAAACCAAGGATCCAGCTTCAGGCACGAGCTCCAGCACCAATAGCTCCTGCAAATCCTGGGAAAACACCAGCCGTAAATGGTTTGGAGGGAACAGGAAATTCGGTGATAGCTGGAACTGGTAGTGATCCAAACAACCGGACTTTTCCGTCTTTAGTCGTTAGCGTTAAGCCCTGCCTTCATGATAAGCCTACGAAGAATAAAATGAACGAGGCTCGGACGGATTTAGGTATTCGCTCGCATTAACGTAGTCCACGATGGGAAAAAAGGATTTTAATGAAACAATGAAAATAACTATTGTTTTTGTTAGACGCTCGGGTGAAGAATCTTCTCATATACCAGCCTGCAAAGTTTACCGAGTGGCTAATGCAGGAAGGACTATTGAAACTGGAGCATAAATGCAGTTTGCACTTGAATTCTGACAAGCAACCAATACCATACAAATTGGGGATGTACTCAGATGGGAATAATAAGCAACCTTTTAGCGGTGGATATGTATGGATATCTGCTTGTTGTCAAGATAAGCAAATCACTGTGTTCCAAGGTTCCATTTTTGAAGCATCCGTTTACCCTCCTGGAACTCTTCTTAAGTTAATTTACCATTGGTCTTGCCAAACGGCGGCAACAAATGTTCTCACGTGGGTCAAGGCAAGTCAACGATTTTATTGGGCTTTTTAACCCATAAGCCAATCTTAAGTGGTGTAATTTTGATTGCAGGTGACCAGCTACTACTTAAAAAACTTTTACACGTTATTGAGAAGTGCTTGTGTGGCGGCTCTGCATGAGTTCTGCCCCATCATGGGAGGGAAATCAAAATTTGTAGAAGTCGGAATAATTACTCTAGGGACAAGTCTTGCTGTGAGCTGCGTTCTACCGTTTATTTATACAAAGAGATAACCAAATGCAAATTGAAATTTTTCTCAATACAGCAAAATAATGGCCAGAAGCAAATCAAGGTTGAAATCCTTGGCGTTTTCGACCCGACAACAAAAGTTATTAGGATGAAGGTTATTAATCCTCAGAACGTTGGGGTGAGTGAATATGCAGTCGTAATGTGGTAATAAATGCTTTACATTGGCTTTAATTGTTGTAATTGTTCATTTTAGGTGACATCTGCATCTCATAGCCGTGTGATGCAAATTCTATGGCCACTGAATCACTGGGTAGACAAATCAAGTATCATTCTAATTGATAGCAGTATAGAAAAAGTAAGACCTTAGTCACGATGTGGCTTACTCATGGAAATGTTCTAATTGCTATATTTCTGCAGTCTCTTCTGTTGGAAATGGGTTTCAAAAACGTACATCAATGCAAAAATAACCCAAATCCTCCGGTCCCACAAAAGTCTACTATACCCACCAACGTGAATGTCATGAACTACTTGAAGCATGTAGTTCCCAAAATGTTTCAGGTAACATTTAGTATTTGTTATCTCATATCATATTTTTGGTGCAGATTGTACCGTTTAGGATAGATTGGATTACTAACAAATTTTATGTTTGTTTTCCAGAACACATTGTGCGTTTTAAGCAAAAGTTTAATTCAACAATTTCTGGACGAATTGTCTTGGAGAGAGCTGTGGGGAGAAACACCGTCGACTACTTTTGATCAAATGGTTAAGCACTTGGTAGCAATGACTAAGTGGGAGACAGGTAATTAAAACATATTTAGATTTTACGACTAATAAAATACTACGAAGGCCCATTTTATATAATCTTCCAGGAGAGTCCCTTATCAGTCGTTTGAATCGAATTTCCTTGAATCCATTCGGAGAATGGTCTTACAGTCGTGGGAAGAATCGAGCTGGAATTGAAATGCTTCCTGACAGTATTCTTGGCTCAAATGATATGCCTGAGCTGAGTGTCCAGGCCCCTATTACATCTAATGCAATCAAATTAAATTCGAATGGAACTGCTGCAATGGCCAGAGCGAAGCCAGCCCAAGTTAACCGGATGTCAGCTGTGACCACTGGCAATAAGCCTCCTGTTTTAACACCCCAAGTGGGGGGTTTGGGCCAAGGGAGTGCGCCCTTGAAGAGGAAATTGGATAATACTATTGAAATTGACTTAAATCGCCACTACTTGGCCGAGCCAAAAACTCTAATCTTGCAGAGTTATTACTATGCTAACTGTTCTGGGAATTCCAGTCCAGCCTGTGGGGATTTTCCAGCTAACCTAAAGGTGAAGTGAATACGGATGGGGATTACTAATTTTATGTTGGTTTACGTTACACTATGCTTACGCACAATTTAATTTATCTGCAGTGCCCTTTGTGTTCGAAACTGTTCATCACCAATCAGGAAGTGATTCGTCATATTTTTATGCACGTTCAATCCATGGGGATTCGACCCAGTTCCATGCACAGCTTCTGTGAACATTGCCTGAAAGATGTTGGACCCGTTGGCAGTTTACAGTGTCATGTTAATGATGTAAGTACATTTGTTACTATCCTCAGTTTTTCAGGATGCGCTATTTATTGTATTCTTTCCACAACAGGTTCATAAAATGGTTGGTGTCCCATTCGCTTGTCTCATTTGCCAAGAGAAGTTTACCAGTGAAACAACTTTAACTCTCCACATGTGGGAGTCTCACGGAAAATATGAAATGCCTTACAAGTGCGAAACTTGCGACTACAAGTCATCTTTTCATCATGAGGTCGTCAGTCATTTCACAAAGGTGGGTGGACTTTCTAGTGTTTTGTTTAAAATATACATAAAAAAATATATATAAATATACATTTACGCCAAGATACAAGCGTTATGCTGATTAATAACATTTTGGCCTCATTTAATTCCAGGAGCACACGGGAACGGATGCCGTGCTATGTCCTCTCTGTCTGAAGGTGTTATCGGCAAAATCATTCTCTTGTATGAAGCAAATCGTCGTTCATTTGCAGGTACTAATTGCTTATATATGGTCAGGCGGAGCTTTGTTAGGCTACGGAAATTATATATATAATATTAATCCGTGATTTTCACGAATTGTAGAGCCATACGATTCGAAAGGGCAAGAAATGCCCCCAATGTGTTCTCACCTTCAATGGTGACCCGGAGTTCCGTGCACATGCGTGGGAAAGTACTTCTCCCCATCAAAATGGGGAACTCCCTTCATCAGGAACCCTCGTGCCATTCCAAACCCAAGGAATTGGGGAAATCAGAATGGCTAAACCACCAAAAGTCAAACGCCTAGCGGTAGCCTCATCAATGCCGCCACTCAAAAAGGCACCCAGACTAGATATTCAACAAACAGGGCCTGGTGGAAGCGTAATCTCGAATGCAAGGAAGCAGATTTTGTCCGGACAAACCAGAACCCAATTCCAAGGGGATGGGACACAATTTGATTTCCATGAAATGAGCATTCAATTCAACAGTTCCAAAGTATTGAGCTCAAAATGTATGGAGTGCCACCGACCCACAGCTAATGAGGATCACTATCCGTAAGCTTTGTTTGGAAATAAGACAATTTGGAATATAGTGATGTGTAAAATACATGGCTACATTTTGGATTTGAATTGACAGGGGATACATGGTTTGCTTGAAATGTCGTTTCGCCACTTGTTGCCGAGCGGCAATGATAACTCACACAAATACCGTTCACGCAAATGTTGCAGATATTAAGCACAAGTCCAGCCTCAAGACTAATCCAGAAGAAGTAGTTGACACAATGTACTGCAGCTGTGGCTACGAAGCTAAGAATGGAACTAAAATGGGTGAGTACTTTTGGTCATTTCATTGGTGTCATTTGTTGAAATTTTGAGTTTGACTTCTAAAATGCTTACATCTTGACATACAGCCCATCATTTAGTTTCATGCGGGAAGGTCACTGCCAGCTTAGACGAACCTGATTATACAGAAGGCACTGAAGGTATGTTATATTATAATGCTCACATTTTGATCAGTTAATCAGTTTGACTCAACTTTTGCAATTCAAATTTTAATTGCAGGTTCATCAACTGGAATTCCGAACCAGCTCCTCGACCAACTTGGGCTAACACGAAATAACTAACTCAAGTGGATTCTTCAGAGCGCTCAAGGTTTACGGAAAGGCTATAGATATGTGTGGAATTTTTTTAAATAGATTTACATGACTTTTCCGATGTATTATTCAAGCTAATAATTTATCAAGACTAATAAGACTACAAATGTTTCCAATATTGTTTATAAACTAAACGTTTTCTGAAAATCCTAAATTCTACTGGTGTAGCAATAGCAATGCAACTAATTGCTGGATAAACTCACTTAAGTAATCAGAGATATCGGTAGACATATGGTATCAGAGATAGCGCATATATTCCATTCATATGCCTATTTCTCACTTTTTAAGGATTCCAATAAGAAAGGGTTGGCTTAGCCAAAGCAACGCAATAGAAATATGAGTTGAGTGAGTATCGTGTTCCCGGAATCTGGAGATCCCAACTCGTTATGAAAATTGTTCTCAGAGGCAAAGGCGAGGAATCGGAGTTGAGTGAGTGTCGTTCCGTTGCGTTAGTGTCCTTTCCCCCTGCATTGGCATTACGATTTGCCTGGCTAGGATTCTTTTTCTTTTTCATTTTTCCTTCCTCTGAACGGTACAGGATCCTTTCTTGAGTCCCATTATTGATTTTTATGCAAACAAGACACTGGGAAGTTCTTTCTTCCCCTGCTCCTCCTTCCGTCGACGATCCCACACCGCATCAGCCAGTCAACGCGATGAAAGTACAGAAAATAAAAATACACGCTTTCTTTCCCATCTCATCGTGGCGTGCCGTGGGATACTTTCTTCACCTCGAAATACCATGGAATAGAATGGAACATGTTAGTCCATGCACTGCATTAAGCATTACATCTCCGAGAAAAGTGAAGATGTCTGATTCTAAACACTACGGCCGGGCCGAGTGAGAATTTTTTGCATTTTCCACTTACTGCATGAGAATTACGGGTGACGAGACCAAAAAAGTCTTGGAAGGAAATGACGACAGTCGCAACTCAGTCTACTCATCCAATCAAAAAGAATCACCCTGAATTTTGAAAGGGGACGAAGACGGGCGACACTCAATCTGATCAGGAAGGAATCCTTTGACACTTTATTTAAATGCTGTCAGCCCTACTACTACGAACGACATACACATAATGGACCATAATTTCCTGGCAGTGACGTTTTCCTCGATTCACCAACCTAGACCTGATTCCTGAAGGGATAACGTCGAAAATGTAATTAATATGGGCTTGTCGCGGTCTGCTTTTAGCAAAAAGTCCGTAGTTGTATTTGCATAGCTGTAGTAATTCTGATTATGTGGACGGATATATATTTGAGAGCAATAATGCAGATAAGTGACGAGAAGTTTTTAATATCAAAAAGATACACTTTAATCATTTGATTCATCATTCCCGCCGCGCCTCCCTATTAATATAAGGATGAAGACTCACATTTCCAAGTTCCCATCTAGACTAGTCAAGTAAAATGGTGTACCTATATTTGAAAGGGTTTCCCGGTTACTCCGTGACTCACAGGACGTTACATGTTACAACTAATTATACATTACCGTTATGTTTATAATGACAAGTTATTGGTTTAGTTTTTTAAATGAGATCCTCATCTAGTACTAACTAGCACATGTACAGAGATTGAATAGGTAGCTTAGTTTGATTTAAAACTTAGGGAACGGCGGGTCACACTTGAGTTAGAATTATAATTGTAATATTCCGGTCATATGAATTAATTGTAGAATCTAATTAGAATTTGATGAATCGCATTGCATTGCGCATGTCCACACGTACAATACTGACTGATAGCTACGTCACAAGTCCCACTGCACCGCACAAATCTGAGCAATTCTGAACTCGCGTTAAATTAATTAGAAAATTCACATACAATAATTTAAAACTCGCGGACTCAATGCGCATCCAAAGCACCTGGACAGCCACTCGGGGTCAAGTCCTCACTCTCAGGGTCATCCGACATGACATTCACAATATCCTCGTCCTCGTCTTCCTCAGCTGGTCCCCCGCCGTCGCCACCCTCCATTCCGTCATCTTCACTTCCGCTCAAATTTCCCGCGCCCTCTTCAATGGCTGCCCGTGGGCGCGAATTTGGTATATTCTGGCTCTGCTCATGCTCCGAACCTGTCTCAGTTTCCACATCAAGGTCAAGATCAATGACCTCGCCGTGGGTACCCATTCCATTGGCTGTTTTGTAATTTCCCGCCGTTATCGACATCGATTGCTTCACCGCTGGTGCCCTCGGCATCGGGATTCTGATTGGACTGTCCCTTGGATTTTCCTCTGCTGCCTTTTTAATTGGTGGAAATGGTTCAAATTCCGGAGAATCCCGCCCCTCTGCCTCTGAGAGGTCAGAAGTTGGTGTCGTAGTTGCGGGGTTAAGGAACGAGAGAGCCGAGTATTTTGACGGTGGGGGTTTCGGCGGCGTCGGCGCAGGCGCAGCACGAACACGCCCGTAGATATGAGTCAGGTTGGAGAGCACGTATGTCGTAGAGAGGCTGGAAGGGCTTCCGCCGCCGCGTCCAGCCTTAAAACCCGAGAGATTTGAACGGCTGTCTGTTTTCGGGGATGAATGGACCAAATTCCCGTCCGATGGGTCATGGAAAGCAGACAGGGGTTTATAGATCGAGCGGGGTGGAGGACTCCGCTCCCAAATCCGACCCGCGACTCGTAAATCAACACATCCCGCCCCCGCCGTGCCACCAGCGCTTTTCCCGCCACCGTTTGAATTTGACGTCGTCGGGGAAATTGATGGCCGACCGCTTGCCTTTTGTGTGACCTTTTTGAGGTCACTTCCCCGATTCAGGGCTTCAATTGTCAGTGGGTAAGCTTGACTTCGCCCATTCCCGCCCACACAGATCCCGCTCCCACCGCTGGAATTACTGGAAGGGGACGGGGAGGTTAGGCGGGAAATTGAAAAACCGCCTGATCCACAACTGCTTTTTCTTTTGTTGTCTTTTCGGCTTCTTTTACTGGCGGAACTGGCGGGGTTTACAACGCTTGCACCGCTGGGTGAATGAGATTTTGAAAATGGGTCGTTCCCGCCGCCGACTCCGTGGGCGTGGCTAACGGCCCCAGAATCATTATTTGAACGGGATTTTAAACCAGATAAAAAATCCGGGGGGGCCGCCGAAATGATGGGGGGAAAGGTGGGCGTGATTGTCGGAGGGGGTGGTGGTCGGCAGAAAGGGGGACGTGGGTGGTGGCTGAGGTGGATGAAGACCACCCAGAGACATTGGGACGTTCATGGACATGGGACCCATATTCATGTACGGATTTGGTAGAAATGGCGGGAAAAACCAAAGGGGATGTGTGAATGGGTTGACGTTGAGAGCTGCTGCTGCGGCGGCGGCGGCTGCTGCAGATGAGGTTGAACCACCGGAAGATGGCGTGGATGTCGGTGTGAGGGATGCGGATGCCGGTGACGGGAATGGTGGGGAATGATTGGTGTGATCCAGCATGGAATGGTTGTGGGATCCAGATGAGGAGTCTTTGTTCTGAAATTTAAAAACCTAGAATTAAACCAACGTATTTTGCATGGGAGAGAAATTGAACCCAACTACAGCCAATTAGATGCGGTTATTTGATCTATGTATGATTTATATCTATCCAATACATATGGTGATACCACAGTATAAAAACACATCTATTTTGCATGGGAGTAGGAACTGAACCAAACTATATACATACGACACTTTTCTTGTTTGTAGATGAATATTTGACTAAGGTTATCCATCACTACCCCTCCCCTCCCCAGCTGTGATCCAATCCACTCTTCCAATACCACACGAATAATCCATCATGGCTAATACGGCCGTCTGTTTTTCCCGCCGTGCTTGCCGCAACATTAAGTGTTTGTGTGTAGTCTGGACGTACGTACAGAATTGAGATCCGCGGTCCATTAATTTGAATATTAAATTAAGTGAACACAAGTGCAAATACTATGGGAGTGTGAGTGGCGCCTATTTCTCACTGCACCGCCGTCAAGAACGAAGGGGTCATTTTTGACTAGATAAGTGAATTTTCATAAATCCCGCTCTTCGTTCGTGTCGCGTGTCGTATCGCCCTGTCAATTAGTCGTCTCACTCACAATGCTCCCTTTCCTTTTTCCTGGAAATAATAGCGCGCGCATTTTGCTTTTGATTGACACGGCGACGGACACGAGGGTGACTCGGACATGTCCATGTCACTTCACCCCCATTACCTATTCAAAGGGGTGGACATCAAATAAACTAAAATGCTCTTTTCTCGGAAGCGGGAAAGTTTGACATTGACACGACGGGGCCTTATTAAAGTCCATGCCTGTCCATCAGAAATTCCCTTAACTTGTTCGGGATATGGGAGCATACACAGCGAAGTCAAATGGCGGGATTTACTCCAAATGCTCAAATTTTGTATCAATGGTAATTCTGGGAACACAAAACACAAATCCTTAATCATATAGCGCTTAAAACGTCAGGTCATAGCAAATTATTTGCATAATCGGCCTCTCATGGGTGAGGAATTCAGACGAACTTCGAAGCCTGCGTGCACAAAGCGTCAAAGGTTATGGTAGGAGTATGTGGTACCAGATGTGCAGATGAGGCCTTGAGATCTATTTCCGCCGAGGCCAAATACTGAAAATATATTATTCATTTCTAGAATAGCCGGATATACAAATAAACCTCTCACCTTTATATAAAGAAAACGCTAGCTGTTATTACGAATTCGAATTCCATGGTTTTGGGTAGGGCTTTTACAAAATTGCTAATTAATGGATTTGATGTTCTTTGGATGAGGATTTTCCATAAATTGATTCAAAAGTGGGTTGCACTTGATTTTGAGCATAAAAGTGGAAATACAGAAAACGACTTGGCAGAAAAATCTAATACGAGCTTGTGTGCGTCGTCAGCGGCATTGTCATTTACGTTATTACTAATAAGTGGATTAAATGTTAGTGCCATAGTATTCTCAATAGAAGCATTCCTAGGGATATTAGCACCCAAAATACGGGATGTGAATTGGAAGTTAATCCGACTAAGGCTAAAATCCAAATATTTTGCAGTACGAGATGCAATGATTGCAATCTGGTACAAAATATACAGGAAATGTGTTGCTTTGAAACCGAAAATATAGATTTTCTGGTCTACAACAAAGCTATTAATTCTAAACTAATGTAACTAATTCTAATTCTTAATTTTCGTGTTGCCATTGTTAGTCGATCTATTTGTGCCTTGTGCATCTGAACGCTGTGGTATAACACAAAAATGAATAAATCAAATCAAATCAAACTTATAAAATAAGAATATTGTCTTATATACGCTTGTAATCAATATAATAGCTCAAATCCTAAAATAATGTACCATTCAAATTGTACACTTGAATAAAAATACATAATATACACGAAAAATAAATAAATGCAAACAACTGAAACCTACTCATATTATTTGGTTGGCTAATATTGTTGGAAGTATCATGCGATTACGCGATTTTCAATAACTCATTTTCGTCCAATTAATTAACTACACAACTGATTTTCAAAATCTAATCACTTACCGCCAAATTTGCAATGGAATGAGATTGATGAGACCCGCCGTGCTCACTCACTCTCGCCCTCTTCCGCCGATTCTTCGAACTTGAATTTGGTGAGGGGTGAGGCTCAGGTCCGCCGTTCAGTTCTGATTTCCCGCCTCCCGCCGAGTAGATCAATCCCCCGCCTAAATTCTGGGGGGAAGACGGCGGAGGTGACGTCATACCGCCCCCAGCACTACTCCTTCGTGACCCGGAGGATTGGTTTGAATTCGTCGTCGTCGGTACAGGCGTTCCGCCACTTCCGCTGCCGCCGTGTCCAGGTTTGGACACGAGTCGGCGCAGCCAATCAGAGAAAAATCCTGGCGGTGGGCTTCCCGCCTCATTCATGTACGAGGGCGTAGCGGCAAGCAGGCGGGACAAGAAATCCGCATGGTGTTTCAACTCTGACCCCATCCCGCCGCTCATTCCTATTCCGGCTGCTGCTGCTGCTGCGGCGGCTGCTGAATTACTACCCATGGACGAACCGCCGCCGAAGACTCCGTTTCCGGGCGGTGGGATAGGGGGTGGTAGACCGAGGCCCAAACCCATGTAGTTCCCCGGGCGGTGGTGGTGGTGAGGGTCAGTGGAGGGTCCACCGTTCATGTTCATGACTAGGTCAGGGTCAGAGGTCACTCAAGGTCAAGTCTGCTCGAATCTGTAAGGATAATACAAAATATTGTTATTTTTGGCGTATTTTATAAAATGCTTTTAAAGGTTGCTGACCTTTGACCTTGACTTTTAACTCATTATTTAGGTTAATCGGTTATTTGACATAATCTTAATTAGTCGATTAGCTCACGATTTAAGTGCATTTGAATAAACTTTGAACATTGATTTTTGACCTTTAGACCACATACGTCTTAGCATGATTAGCACCTTCATGCATCTCAACCAATTCAATAGTCGATATTAATCCGAATGGATGGCTTTTTAATTATACATATATAATATGAGTTAGCCATCCTGTTACCTGGCTGTCTCAGTAGGCCGAGCAAGTTACAAACAAGCCTATTATCTTGCTTTTCGCCCAGTCACTACTGCTAAAGTGATGCTAATGCTAGTGTTCCTTATTCGACCCAGAATCGAATTTTAAAGTTATGAATCCGGTTCAGGGAATTAAAAGTATAATTTCAAGTTTAAAAAAACCTAGTTTACCCTGACCTTTTTACGTGAAAAAAAGGTTGGCTTTACGCTTTCGAAGTCGACTCTGCCTGAAGCCGACTTCTGATACTTGACTCTCGATTCAGAATCCGATAAAATCTGTAATTGATTGGCAAATCGTCCATCTCCAGCGTTTTAAAAAGCCAAAGAAATTCAAATTTGATTGACTCCGCCTCTGGTTAAATTTGACTCGTGTATAACACTGACTGGACAATAAACTAGATATGTCTAGCATGTAATATTCCTGTTCATGTAGTGTTTAAACTAACCATTGCTACTGCAAACACTATGGAAAGGGTTGTGGGCTTATTTGTCAGTAATAAAGTATTAAAAGACTGAAATTCCGAACAGACAACAAATTGCATTGCATTTCAACTAAGACATCTACAAACACGGCTGTACACTACAAATGTACAAAATATGATTCCAACATAGTTTGTTGCAGTGTGGCATTTCTACAAAATATTTGCTTCCTACATATTGCTATTCTATCTGTAAGTAATGCACAAAACATCACATAATGCGAACCAGTTTATATTCGGCCCATATCCTATATAATGTGTAAAGTATACTATTCAAAAACAGTAAGGCTTGCCAAACGCGTAATTGGCTAAGATATAACATGCATAGATCAGGGATGTTTACAGCATGTGAGTGCCTCTCAATTATGTTTATGCTTCGCCAAAGTTAGGTGTGGTTTGTATTTAGAAGCACAATACACAAGCTACCACTTGCGTTACAAACCACATCAACACGCATAATTTTAAGTCTAGGACAGACGCGAACACGGGACCCATTTCGGCGACTGACAATAAGCGGAAAAACGCTCACATAGTAACCATAGTTTGTTTACGGAACGACAGACAGACGCGGACACGGGGCGAACTTTGTCGACTTAACGATAAGAGTAAAGTCGTTCACATGGCAACCATAGTTTGTTTGCGCACAGACGCAGACACCGGGCAAATTTTGTCGACTATGAGGACTCACTCGCTTAGCTCGCTCGCCCAACAAAAAGTCGATCATTGATCTCATCCTGAACAAGGGTAGAGTAAGCTAATCAGATCCTCTAATTAAAGATCCCAAACTCCAATTAATTACTTTGTCGTTCCGTTGGAATGCATACGTACAATTCGTTATCCGAGGCGTGTGATTCGAAATGGACGAAATTCTTTTTAGGATTGCATGACGCCATGAGCCAGCAAGATATAAAGACAAAGCCCGGCCCGGATCCGAGGCGGGCAACTGGCAAAGAGATGACAATTCGAGGGATAAAGTAGAATTGTCTCAATTGCGGGAGAAATGGAAATGATCCAAAGATCTTTCTTCCCTGATCCGTCGCGCCGCGTCACGTCACGTCATCAATTTCCCCGTTCAAGCCAACTATGTGTATTAGCGGAGAATGCCCGGGGAAAAGTTTTCCGGGTA
>JAAXYW010000710.1:0-31040 GCA_036851895.1 Orthonychiurus folsomi | reverse complement strand
TCTCAATTCGAAGCCGAAACGTCGAATTATCACTGGCGAATCGGCGGACATTGAGCGAAGTATCGACAGTGATTCGGTTTCGAATTGTAAGCTTTGTGTTGCTCGGGAAGTGTCCGGCCTTAGGCCGTGACGATATGATATGAGTTGGAGTTTGCAATTTGCAGAAAACGGAACAGCAAACCTTATATTGCATTCGTTTTACTAAATGGTCTACTGACAGAATTGCTTCCGACGGACTTCCGCTTAGCCATGTGAAGCTTCTGACCTCCTCATTTTATCTCAAATTTGACACAATAGCTGTTCAGATATTAATTCTAGATATATTCTAGCTAACGACTTCTTGTCTTGCAGTTTGCCTACCTAGTTTGCTTTGCAGTCTGCAAAATTAGTTTGCTCACTCGGTTCACCAGTGCATGTGCAGTATAGTAGAAGTGCTTCTGACGGAAGCAACAACGTTGCAAATCGAAGAACTTTGCGTCATAAAAGATAAATAAAAGCCTTTGTATATATAGAAAATAATTGCGCAGCGAGTTAAGGTCCAAGCCATGCGGACAAGAATGGAAATAAATAACAGAATAGGTTCCAGCAAAACTTAAGCCGCTTTTCAGTTCTTTATCCGTTCAATAACTTGTCTTTGACTTAAACCAGTAGTGCAACACAGTTTTAGCAGTATGCACTGAAATACTGAAAAGGAGAAATTTCTATATGAATAAATCATTCAAATGGATACACGCCGTATATTTATTTAAAGTTAAATTCACAATTAAATATGTTCTTCCTCGACTGAAAAATACGAGTAATGTGTATATATATGTTTTTAAAAAGTCATTCTCTTTAGGCGTGCGCCAGCCGAGCCCAACATTGTCACACTATGGGACTTGTTTTAAATTTTACAAGGCATAAAGCATAAGCAACTGATTCGAAAGCGATAAGTTAATTGCCTTCCACCTCTCCATCTCTTGAACTAATTTTAATTCTACCTGCACCACGCTAGCTAATACCTCTAGCAGATTTGTTGTTCTACTTTAGTTCGGTTAAAGAAGTAGAGATTTTGACGTATTCAGTCCGATCAGAACCATCACTTTGGGATTCGGATAATCGGATGTGTCACGGCTATTGTTGAAAAGTAGGTTACAATCGGGATCGTGAGAATCGCTATATAGTAATTCCGTGGAAAGAAAGGATTAAAATTAAAACCACATACTGCACAAGTCTGAAATAAGTCACTATAGGCATAGTAAAATACATAATATGGACAATAAAGAATGCTTGTGTAAGTATATGCTCTTTTGATCCATCAACATAAATACTAAATATACTCACTTTATGCCCTCACCTCATATAAAAATTAAACGCTACACGCGCACACGTATTCACGCACGAACGCAAGCCGCAAAGCCAAGACAAGATAAGTTCAATCAGATGAATGTCTAATTTTAGGCAGGCATGCCCAAAGTTCTTTCAACTGAATTCTCTAACTTGAATTTGCATTGCAACTTAATTAAGCAAGCATTGTTGCGGTGTATATAAAACAATGCAAATGCAAAATAATGGTTGTTAAATTCATTATTTCATTCTCGTGGCAATAATTTATTATTGTTGAGCCGAAGCCGGGAATGAGAGAGACGGTGTGGTTCTGCCATCTGGAGATGGAAATGAGCCAGTGGCGTATTGAGTGGAGGGGAGAGTTGAAAGTCCAGCCAAGTCTTTCTTCTCTTGCTACGTGCACGTAACTTAGAGGACTGGGCCTCATTCCTGTGTCGGTCGCTTGTCCTAACCCCCTATTCCCGCAACACCAGCAGCGAAAACCGACCCCGGACCTTCATCCACCACTTGACCTCTTCAGAAGATCACTAATCCAATCCGTGGATCCACATATCATTCAACAACATGGATTTGGTAATTAGATTTATTCAAATTATAAATTAGAATGGACATAGAATAGGTAGGCGCATTATTGCATCATGGCCAACCAAAATCTATTTCATTCTTTATGTTCTGTTTGAATAGCAGAAATTTAGTTCGTTCAGGAACAAATTAAGTCAGCGTTAGCTTAATTGATTATTATTAAATTTAAAACTTTGATATCTGGCATAAGGAATAAGAATTTTGTACATTAGCCTCAGCAATGACAAGGAATATCGCTACGGACGGATGGGGTCGGTGAACTCCACCGAGCGCTCCCGCTAACCGCTCATTTCTCTATCTTCCGCCTCGTACAACAAGTGAGACTTGTAAATAAGGGAAATTATTTTTGGGTTCAACCCGGTTGGATTGCACGTACCCACGAAAATTAAGTCTCCTCCAACCCAGAGAGATGGGACTAAAATATCCTGTTCTTTCTTTTGACCAAAAAATTAAAGTCTTAGAATTGATTGAAACAAACTTTTGTGGGGTCAAAAGTGACCTCCGAGGCCCGAGTCCTCACGCATCTTCACATTGGTATTTTTAACTGGCATCATCTTCAGGTGTTATTCCAATCCAAACAAAATCCATTGGAAATTACAAGGCGCGGACAAGTTCTTGAAATGATTCAACGCTACAATCAAACCCAATAATACACGTATCCGATCCAGGCATGCAAACCTGGACATTTAACTTGCTAAGAAAACTATTCTAATAGTAGGCGCAGGGAAGCATCGTTGCTAGCTAGTTAAGTTGGACATTGGAAAGCTATTAGGCACAGGGATTAAAACGGCATTTGTTTATATTATTTGCAGAGGATCACACATACCTGGGCTGAAATGAGCGAGGAATGGGTAGCGGAAGAAACGGGTAGGCGTGAGACACGGCGTACCGTCAGGATGCCTACTGATTTTACAAGATCAGTAGATCAAGATCAGTCTATGGAAATAGATTTGGATGCATCGGCATTGGACTTGAGACCACCTTCTGTAGAAACTCCTTCACCAACACTTCCGGCAGTTTCATACTCCGCGGCTGTACAAAAAGATATGCGCCCAGAAATAATTTATGAAGAACTGATCTCCACCCTGCCAGAGCGGCTCCTTCCTATGGGCTTGCCACGAAGCCTTACAAATCGCCTAAAGGTTATAGTCGACTGTGAACCGAAAGTACCGGAGCCCAAGAATCCATCTCCTGTCAAGGCGCGTCTTGGAATTACTCCTTCTGCACCCGCGGAAACTGCACCAATGGAGGACGGTGAGGTCAACTCGGTGTACTCCAATGATTCAGAGGATGAATCTGATGATGAAGATGAAAATAATTTGGATTCCGGATGGTGCAAGAGACTGGTTGCGCCGCGAATGAAAATGTATGCCGATGACGAGGCAAAAAAACAGAAAACCCAAGTTCGGGCTTTGATTACCAGATCCCATCAAGGACAATCATATAATTCACGACACAATAGTCAGTCTACGTCTAGGGAAGAGCTCCGCCGAGTGAAACCATATGGTGGTGGCCGCGTTGAGAAAGCGTACCCCAATGTTACTCGTCGTGCCCCAGTAAATAGTCGCATTGGCAGACAAGGGGCACAACGAAGAGGCTCAGAGCAACACGATGACCGAGCGCAGAGACTTCGGAACGAAGTGGCCACACGTCAGAGATTCGCACAAGCTCGTGAACATCGTGATGGCAGGGGTGATCGAGTTGAAAGGAATTTTGGGTCACTTGAGTACAAGGATGAGAATTTTCATCGGCAAGCGTCTCAACGAGTTCCGGTTAAGGATCGCTTGGGAGTGCGAAGATAAGGTCAGGACATTGCTCTAATAATAATGCAGTACTTCAACTTCGTACAAATTCGCCATATTCCAAATGAACTTATCACAATATTACTTTCTAATGTTTCATTATGGCTGTTCTGTTATAAAATATTCAGTTTGATTAATACAATGTCGTCAATATGTCAGTTGATAAACTCTAACCACTAGTGTTAATTTTCCTAACAAATTCTCTGTTGTTAAACTTGTCATGTACTTTTATAAAAATAAAGCTTGAAAGCTGTTTCTATTTCCCCAGAAATCAGTTTTGGTACTTTTATTACTTACGGTGTGAGCGTTGTTATAGCTTATCGCATTACAAACTTAGTCGAAGTTAACGAGATTCGAGATTAGCAGATTCAAAGTCCTTAGATGACCCTAAATTAGCTCAATAGCGTGGAAAGTAATTATGCCTACATTTGAAAACCAAAATAGATGACAGCATTATGATAGATATAGACAACAAATAATGGGCATAAGCATACTACATTTAAGAAGCGATGACTTTGATTTAGACGGCTGCAGCTTAGATTCAATTTCATCAGTAAGCGCCATCAAAGAAATTGGTGGCCGCTGCTCTAGTGTTTTCTCGTTGTGAAGAAATTTATACTTCCTTTTTTTCAATGCCCTTAGCCTTAAACCAATCGTTGGACTTGTCATTTTTAATAGCTTCTTTCAGAAGGTCGGGCCCTAGGGGATCAATCTGCGAAAGTTGACGAAATCCTTCATCACCAACAAAGCAGATTTCGTGACCATCCTTAAACGAAATTAATAATTTTATGTTAGACAAAAGTTGAACTATACGTACTTTTCATATTAAAAAATAAATTACCGGGTCAGCCAGAATTACAACCTGCACGGTTGCTTTTCCAGGTGTTTCCAGACTAATAAACGGAGTCAACACCGTCTGTCCATTATCTTCGATCAGTTTTTGAATTTCCTTCTGCTGTGCTGATGGGCAGGAGAAGGCAATCCTACCATATGCTGAGCCTCTATCCACCGGCCCCTCAATTTGCTTCAAAATTAACTTCGCCTGATTATCAGCATATCCGAGTTTAATTTCTCCTTCTTTGGAAGAGTCGTAAACGTTCATTGACAAGAGCTCTTTCCAGAATATTTCAGACGTCTTCAAATTAGAAGCCGAGATGATGTATTCAGTTATTTGTGGTAAACCTTCATCTGATCAAGAACACAATTTAGGTTTATGAATCCCACAAAATATGTGAGAAACATTTCTACCTGGTTTTCCTTCAACGTTAAAAATGTAGCCACAAGGTGACTTCAAGATCAAATGACCTGCATTTTCCGCGAATGGATAGCCAGAAGCTTTCACGAGATTCGTCACGTTAGCGGATTGGATAGTGAGGCCTTGGAAATCGTTTCCATTCTTGTACGAAGAAATTCCATAGTTATAAGTGAGTTCCACTACAAAGTTGTTATCCTCATCCCCGTATCCAACCATCGTCTTGCTCCAAGCTAAATCGTATGGCCTACAGAAAGAAGAGAAGAACCCAAATTGTTTACTTCTACACCGCTCGTTTGCCGCATTTTGGGAAAACGGTGGCATTCAATTTACAAAGTGCAATTCACAGTAAATTAAATTTCAAGACCTACACCGGAAGAAATTATACGGCAAACCCAAAATCTATTTTAGCATGCTCTAGACAGTAGGGTGGTCAATTTCTCACTGCAATAAGTGCTTTGTTTGGCAGTCAGCTATATTTGAATCGCGTTTACAAATGAAATGCAATATTGAATTTCGGAGGTCCTCCTAAGCTACAAAAGCACTAAAGTACCAACCATTTATAGAATGACTTGTGGGAAGGGAAACGAGTAGGAATTTGGAAAATGCTTAATAACAATGGCACAAGACCTACGAAGTAAAAACCTAAGAGAATAAAAATGGCAATCAGCAATTGATATGATCGGCCCGCTAGTATTGATTGAAGCGAAATGCGAGTCAGCCGGAGAAAAGATGAATTTCATGAAAGAACCTGGAATGGAATGTTTGCACTCAATTCCAGTTCGCAATGTGAATTGGATCTTCTGGAGCTTAGCTGGAGCCAACAACAGAATATAGCCCAAGTCAAACAATTCGCGAGGAATAAAATTATTTGCAGTTCACTATTAATCCTGACTCTGCTGACTAGCTGACCCTCTATCGTTTTCATTATAATAATCTACATTCAATCCTTAGCTTCAATTCCAATAAAGAGAAGTAAAGAGCATAAAACCCAACAGCATAAAACTTAACTGCGCTTGTATACACAACCCACTGGTGTTGCATATTAAATGGGCAAAACTAGAAGCTTGAGGAGACCAAGAGACTAAACGTACCCGTTGCAAGTTGCTGCACATCCTCCTGAAAATTCTTCATGGCGAATAACCTGGAAGTAGTTAATAAAATTGTTGAAAAGTGGAAAAGTAATGTAAAAAAAGCGAACATATTACTAAGTCAATTAGATAGCAGTTATATCGTTTGTACGACTGTTGGACAAAACTCTCCTCTCGTGATAATGGGCGGCTGCTGCAGTTACCCGTACCTATTAAGTTTATTTCTTTATTTCATGTGATTTGTTTAATGTGCATGTATATTTCTTTACGACACGATGTTTGCATATATGGTTTGGTTGATGAAGAAATGTTATTTTGAAACTCTTCATGGCGAATAACCTGGAAGTAGTTAATAAAATTGTTGAAAAGTGGAAAAGTAAAGTGAAAAAAGCTAACCTATTACTAAGTCAATTAGATAGCAGATATATCGTTTGTAAGACTGTTAGACACAACTCTTCTCTCGTGATAGTGGGCGGTTGCTGCTGCAGTTACCCGTACCTATTAAGTTTATTTCTTTATTTCATGTGATTTGGTTAATGTGCATGTATATTTCTTTACGATGTGATGTTTGCTTATATGGTTTGGTTGATGAAGAAATTGTTATTTTTCTTCGACCTGACCCGTTGTTGCGCCTAGCACACTAGAGGATAGTAGGAAATAGCAAATATCATACAGAATGCTGCTCTTCCATGTCAATGCAATGCAATGTGTGCATTGGGAGATCCGAAATAAGAATACCCGACATATTATGACATACGTTATAATGACAAATTTTTAATTAATCGAGGGCTAAGCATGTATTGTCATCATAAACCTACCAAATTCAAATGCCCATGATTGGCTATTATAATTGATAAGTTTCCCTCCGCTGGAAATATGAATATTTTTGGCGGATGGCAAAAAAGGCTTACCATCATTCCGAGAACCCTCGTGTAGAAATCCATCGTAGCCTCCCGGTTTCCAATTTTAAAAACATAGTGAAGTGCCCTTCTTTGATCGGCCATCTCAGTCGCCGACTGTTGAAACTAATTGCTGAGTAGGAGGTGAGCTTGACCGGTGGATTGTAGACTTTTGTGTGGTGTAGGATTACTTTTATCTGCAAAGTTGAAGGAGAACTAGACGACTGGAAGACGAAGGATTGGGTTAGTCAGCCAAAGTCTAACTCCACGTCTTGTCGGCAAGGTACGTGCATTTTCAATGGCATTTATCCACTCCTCTTTACAAGCATCCGAAGCAAACTAATCGATTATTATGTACTAACCATTGTTTAGTTTATGCACGGAATAGGAAATGGATTCTGTAGTCCCAGCTCCAGCTAGTTGGAACATTAACTGCGCTCATAAAAGTGCACTCAACTGCTATGTTTGCCATGATGTTTACTTTATTATATTTTACGTCTACGTGAGCTGAGAGGTATATTTATGGTAATTGGAGTTTCAGTTGCATTTCGCATAGGTATCCATTTCCAAACAGAAGTTGATTCTCATTATTGTGTGACCGAAATTTTAGTATTATTAAAAGACACGGTTTTAGCTGCCATGTAACGATTTGAAAGGAATACAAGAGCAATAATTATTATTATTGCTGCACATGAAGTACACGTCACGTTATTTTGAGCTGCACTACAGAACAATATGTAGTACAACTTTAATTTTCTACTTATCTGAGCCGGTGTTTATGTTTAGGATATTTTCTGCCAGTGTAAAATTATCTCTTCCCAGAACACGCCGAGGAAAGACGGTGCGGCGTAATGAATACTAAAAACTAGTATTTTATTGCTTTCCGCACCCAAAGCGAACCGGAGTCGATTGGGCAGTGAATGTTTCGGCGAGGAATTTGACAATTTTATTCGGCCTTAGAGAAATTAAAAATTCGATTTTGTAGGATTATGCGGGGAAAATTGAAAAATCAGTCAAGAATTGTCAGAAAAGCTAATGTTAGGACCAAAAGACGTCAAATTGGTTACCAATATATTAGATCATCAAGGTTTCCAATCGTTCTTCTGAAAAATGAATATTAGGTTGTCTAAATAAATATTGGATGGAGTACGGTGCTGCCAAACCCCCGCACACTGCCCAGTCGACTCCGGTTTGCGTTGGGTGAGGAAAGAGAAATATATACTGCTTTTTTAGTTTTAAATACGTTTAAAAGCAGAGGCGATTTCTTTAGGTGCATTGGTGCATACCTATACTAAAAATCGGAACTCTATATTTACAACAGGTGATTATCCACAAAATGTCCCAACTAGGGAATATTGGGAAGCGTTTCCTTGATCGGCAGTTCTGTCGGAGCCTACACGTGTTACAATTAAAACTGGTGCCTTTAGAAAACGAATTTCCTATTTGGAAATTATTCAAGAGGACAAAGAAAACTGCCGTAGATGCTGGTCATCCACGACTTCATAGACTTCCTGTCCGAGTTTACTATCCGGGTGAAGAGATTCCTGGGTCCAGAAAACGTGTCAAACCAAAACCAACAATTGCCGAGGAGGAAAGAAAAAGTGCTGGACTTTCTTCAATACCTGCTCCCGCGGACAAATCTGCAGATCTATTCACGTAAGTATGTTAGTACTGTTTTTGTATTGCTAAATCAAGGCGTTCTTACAGCTAACTTATTAAAAACATAACTATTACTTACAATGCAAATAGCTTAGATTTTCACATTGTGTCATGTTTCAATTTCAAATTTAAAAATAGCTGCTTATCTTTTTTGTGAGATATTAGTAAGAACCATTTTGGTATCAATATTGCTGTTGATTATTAAATTAAGATGGCTTTGGTTGAGTTTTTTAGTTTGAAATTTTGTTGACCATGCACGCGCTCACATAAAGGTACCTGCCGTATTTCTCTCACAAGAAGCGTTGAGATGTTGTCATTTTTGCTTTCACGACTACGATTACTGACTAATGACTATTTCTCAGTTCGAAATGGATTATAAATTTAATCTATGGAAGATATAGAGTCTGATTATTTGCAATTGCAACTATTTAATTTATTGGATTTCCTGATCAACAAGTTCATTAACAATATATAGGAAACATTTTGTTACAAATTAATTGGGAAGACATGCAGTTTAATGCTGGGTGATCGCAATTTAAGTCGGCCAATTCCTGTTATTTTTACGGTTTTGGTTTATTGACGATAGCCGCGACAACATGAGTAGTATCTTGAGTATGGGAGCAGCAGCGCTTCATAACCATTATGCCGTTTTTGCCACAAGTAATGTGATTTCCTTCGACTGGTCTATTTGGTGGACATGGTGCTGTTCTCGGGACGCAGCTGGTATATCGACAATGAAGCAGTTGATTGTCTGAAAGAAAGGCACTGATTTGTATCTAATCTCACATATGTAGTTACTTTTCAGGAATTGTGCGATAGAGATTAGCTGCCATATGTGAGTAAATTAATCTTAGGAATACTGTCAGTTAGGAAAATGCGTACTTCCTTTTGTGTTGGCGTTGCTACCACCCACACCGAATAATCCGCCGTCTCCAGCATTGACATTTCCAAAAACCGCAAAGCCTATGAGGCACATCAATAACTGGAATCTCATTTTGGATACTATACAATTAGAAAATCTTATTATGTTCTAGCAGCGTATTTATTAAATTTACTTTTTGGAATTGTGAGGAGTGCAAAACTGCAGAAAGAGCTCAACATGAGTCCAATTTTAATACTTTGGCGTTCTATACAGAATTAAATTGAGTTGACAGATAGCTTGTATTAAACAAAAAACTTCAAGAACACCTGCAAATCGCATACGGTTAAGTGTTTGAGCTGGTTGGGCTATTAAGGATCTGTTACGGACTATACTAAATAATCCTGATCTTAGCGATCTCACAATACGCGAATACGACCTATAAGAACAAATACTTACCGAATTTCTCGACCTGTAGGATATGCTGTTCCGGAAGTCTAGTGCGTAAGATACAATTGCCTGCCAATTTTAAATACATAGCCCTTTTATAGTGAATAACAACGTGACAGTAATCTTTTTGGATCAAAATTCTTACCTGTCCAATGATTGTATTGTTAAGAAATCCATGAATACACTTATTCTGTATTGCTCTGAGCAGGTATGTTGCATGAACCTAGAACTGTCAATCTTCTTTCAAACAAAACCTTGTTTTCTTTATGAAAGAAACAATTTAGCTCTGATTGAACCGCCTTTGAAAAGTAGTTTCCTATTATAGTTGAATAAAATTACTTTCGACTGCTTTCTCCGAAGCAGGCACTTTTAAATGTTTGTCATGCAATACTCTCTTATACAGTAATAAAGGAATTCAAATTGAATTGAGAAGAAACTTCATATTATGTTTGATGTGATTTTTATAATAATAGGAAGCTGATGAGTGAGATCGTCAGGAACCCGAATCGAAAGAAAGTAGCACTCGAAGGAGTACGTCTTGTTGAAGAAGCCTTTAAAGCTGGTCTCCGCCCTGAGAATTTGTTTCTTCTCAAAAGTATGAAAGAAGTTCCTTCTGCAATAACGAATTTTGTGGACGATAGCGGCACGGAGCTTATCAGAGTTACGCAGAAACAGATGGAAACGTGGTCCTCTGTTACGACCCCACCGGGAATAATTGGTAAGATTAGAAATATCGCCTTGTTCAGATTTCGGTTGCAATTCTCTTTTTACTTTACAAGTCTTTATGGTGAATGTTGTCGTTTCGTTATGTTCTAAGCAAGTCGATAAGATTCTATTTTAATTTTACAAGCTATGAGAAGAAATTTCACGGGTTTATTATGTTAATTCCAAGCTGCTTTCAGAGCAAACCGTTCGTTTTTCGTTTTGTAATTTAATTCTATACCATTGCAACAAAGAATATTAATTTATTCTTAAAAAAATTAGGGTTTATGGAATATTGTTGTGATTGTGGTTTGGCATATGATTTTAGATGCGGGTGTTTGCCCTGGATTTTTGGGGCAGCATTTCGTGCTCATGAATACGGTCCTAATCTTTATGCGTATGACCCAAATTTCCAGGTGAAATGCCAGGAAAGTCAATGTATGAATATTTGAGTTTCAGGCCATGGATTATTTTTGCCTGCAAGTCGCTTCGCAAGGTGTGCGTCTGTCGGTGCCAAAATAATTCATAACTGTTCGGGGCTTTCAGTTAACGAAATAGTTACTAGGTTACTACATTTTTTAATGAATTATTATTATATTTATTAAAAATTATATATTATGCAAGGTAGTTCAAACAAACAACTCACCTTGTTTGAACTACCTTGATATTATGTATATACCCCTGAAGAAGGCTTCAATCTGAATCCGAAAGCTCGGGAATAAATATTTTGTTTCTACATATGGCATCCTCTAAAACCATTGAAGCATCCAATAATATATATATTTATATACTTATATTATGATATACTTTAGCTTTGGATGTTAGTCAGTAAAGGTAAGATCAAATAGTTACTAATGTATTAATTCTCAACAGGAATCTTTAAAAAGCCGAATCCCGAGGACTTTAAGTATAGGACAAGGGCGTCTGCAGAAATGAACACAGTACCTCTCACACTCATTTGTGACAATCTTAGAGAACCTGGTAATTTAGGATCGATTTTGCGATCAGCTGCTGCAGTCGGTTGCAAAGCAATTCTGCTGTCGAAAGGTGAGTCTTGTATGGTATGTGTCTTGGTCATCGCCAAAATAATAGAGAGTGTGTTTTATTTTCACGAATCGATTTGTTCTCAGTGATTTTACTGATTCGTGGTTTTACTTACTTTCAATAATAAACTTAGTTTTGACGGTAAGCCTGCTCTTTATCCAAATGTACAAACTCTTAGCTGAAATTCTGGCATCTGCCCGGATCTTTGTATTACAATAATTTAAGGTTTTACTAGTTGGCGGAAAATGCATTAATGAGATATCTATCAACGCCTTGAAAGAAGAGCGGTGATAATCTATATTCCTTTGTTATTTGTTTGGCTTCTGCAGGATGTGCAGATCCTTGGGACATGAAAGTATTGCGTGGAGGTTCCGGGGCGCATTTCCAGATCCCAATTTACACAGACATCCACCTGTCCAACATGGGAAGTTTCATTGAGTTCCAGGAGAGCGCCTTCAAGATTAATGCTAATGATGATGTTGGTGTAGATGAAAAGAACATGAAGAAGTCGTTCAAGTCAACCGGGGTCTTTTTAGCGGACAGTCATGTGGAGAATCCGAGATCCACTCTTCCGCTCTTTTCCTACGCAGATGTGGACTACAGGCAATTCGATGAGATTTATCTGGTGATCGGAGGTGAAACGGAAGGACTCAGTCGGACTAGTTTGCAAATCACAAATAGTTTGGAGGAAGGGAAACTTGGAATTGGAATGAAGAGAACCGTTGCGCGGATTCGTATTCCACTTCAATCCTGTGTAGAGAGTCTCAACGTCGCGAATGCGTTTGGAATCATTGCATTTGAAATCAGACGCCAATTCCAGAACTTAAATTCCACGAAAACTTTTTGAGCTACCAATTTTTATAAACAAATTAGCCTTCATATAGGTTGGTGTGACATATTTTTTACCCATTTATTCTTTGATTTTGTGCTTTAGATGGGGTTTGGAATGCGTCATCTTGAATTAAAACGTGTTTTATGATTTTGTTAGCCACTTCAAGTTTGGAATCATTTCTCTTGGCGAATTAAAGGATGAATTACTGTTCACGATTTTGAGCATTACTTAAGACATGTTTTAATGGATTCCTTGGAAGTCTTTCTATTAACCTAATTATACTAAAGGCATTACTTTAGGCAGAAATCATAAGATTCCACAAAACGTTAGATTGTGTAGAACAGTTGAAACATTTCATCATCTGTGCAACTCGAGGGATGCCTAATGACTCAACTTTTCTTCTTTTCTTTTCTTCCTCACTTTTCATTTTCAGAAATCTTCGGAGATGGCGAAAGTTTTTGCTTTTTATTCCTGTCAGAAGCAACTTATTTTGTGGAGACAGCATTAAAGGGGGGTGAACTTCTTTTTGCTTTTTCGTATACGGGATCCTGCCTGATAGAAATGAAGAACTGATGCATTGCTCCATGAGACTTGTGGACAATAAATTGTAATTATTTGTGTTAAAGATAGTTTACGGGCTGACGCAAAGCTACAAAGTGGTGGAAATCCTTTGGTAACTCTGAAAGCCGGATTGCATTAATTTACGAGCCATTAGTTGGAAACCTTAGCACTAGAAATAGTGTAAGGGTTTTAACGGACAAGGAGCACAAATAAGACGTTCAGGAATAAAGTGGCAACTAGCACTTAAACCAAAGATTTGGAAAGTGCTTCCTCAGAGGACACAACTCGAATCTGACACAATATGTATCATATCTAATCTAAACATTGCCTTGTTTTAGCATTATCCCAAGCTCAAAGTTCTGGGACTAAAGTCTCTATTCATATCGAAACCGCAGAAGTCATTCTTAACGTAAATTTAAGAAGGTTCAAATCTAACGATCCGTTTTCTAACCCCCATTAGTTCATCAGTCAATCACTTTGCGAGCGTTGAATTCCCACAAAAAATGGATACATTTTCATTTCTGATGGTTTAGACATATGAAGAACTAGTTCGTTATTTGCTTTACTGTTCATATACATTGCGAATATGCCAAATTTATAAATATTCCAAGTTGTGATCCAAGATGTGAGATACAAATTTGCAGGCAATCTTGTTCCCAAGATTTAATTTGACAGGCCTATAGCGTTTAAAATATAACTGTTTATTACCAAGCAATTCTTTTGCCCCAAGAATCAATCGAATCTCCTGTTTGCTTTGCTTTGTTCGACTCAAACCTAACTCAAACATCCTAATACAAGTTTGCTTTCTGAACAAAATAACAGAGAAAACAACAGCACTGCACTGGTGTGAGTAGTGCCTGTGCAGTGCCACACAACAAATAGAACAACTTATCAAGTACATAATTCGATCTGCTGCAAATTTTTTCCAATAGCTGGTATTTTTGTGGCAATAAAAAGGTTTATCTACGTCCTCTGGGGTCCGAGGATCCTCGGTGCGTCCAGTATGCTGGAGAAGGTTATAAAAGTGGATCCCTGGAACTATAAGCATCATAGGCATTCCACGTAGCGACCCAAACCCGGAGCCAACTGCTAAAAAACCCGAAAACTCCGCATCCTCAGTCCATGGACTCAAAGGAAAGGACGAAGTGTCTTCATGCAAACATCGCCATCGCCAACTCAACTTCCCTGCCTTTCCCTGTCCTCCAATTCAGTTCCCATTTGACGTTCGCCGGGGTTGGACGCCGCAGCCAGCTTCTCTCTGTGGACTACTACCATTCACATCTTTATCTTATTCCCCCTGACCTTTTGACTCCTCTGTGGGGTCACTTTCCCTCCCCTGTTCATTTTTAACTCACACTTCCCATTGAATTAGGATCTGTGTCCAGGAGTCTCCCTGTACAATTTATTTGTGCGTCAATATTCCAATTGCACAAGGTATTTAATTCCAAGGCAAGACTGCAAGCAAGAAGAGGAAATAAATTGCCGCATTTGGCTTGTGAAACAGTGAATGGAAGTAATTGAGGTGTTTTAAGTGCGAGGTGGATAATAACATCAAACGTAACGTGCTTGACTTGGATCGCGTGCAAGTGTGAATTGCAATTAAATCCGCGGATCCTTCACTCCTCATCCTGTAATTCCAGCCCCTGTGACGGCAAAGACAAAAGGAAACATTAAAAGGAGGAGGTGAGAACATCTGGCTGGACAGTTTGTTGTCAATGTGGTAATTTCTACAGTGGAGGTTTTACCTGGACCAGTCAGCGCTCATTGAATCGTGCAAATGCTATGTACGTGCCGAGGGTTTGGATCCTAATCTGAAATCCAGGCGAGACTAAATAAATTATTAAGTGGCTAATTGGATGCACGCGAGTAGGCTGATTGGCAGAGGGTGGAATGAACTGCTAGGAATCTGCAACTCCGCGCAAGGAAGCTTCTGTCCAGCTAATTAATATATCTTGGGAGGAAAAGACATTCATCTTTTTGAAACCTTGTGAATTTGTTTGGACTTGAACGGGAAAACAGGAAAAGTTGAATTTTAAGATTTAATCGGTACAATCAACCCGTGTTAAAATGACGGTGGAAAATGAAAAATCCCCTTTGGAAGGAGACTAAGTATTCCGTTTGAAGTACAGAAGAACCAGCAATTCTTCAATATGTATTGTTGGAAAAAATCTTTCCTCGTCGCCCTCGCGGCTTGCCTCTTCCTTGGTAAGATTTGCACTTTGTATTCTGATTGATTGCTAACTAATGTGCATGATAATAGCTGCCTGCCAGACACCTGAATTCTAATTCTTTTGACTACGCATGCATCAATGCATCGGCAGTCGCGGTCCGCTTCTGTAGTGTAAATGTCTACTCATTTAATGATTGATCTCATTGAGATTACTAATCTGTATATCAGGTTCATTTAGCATATGGCAAATTTTAACCTGTTTTCGGTGTGATTAGTATGCAATTGAGATATTATTTAGCAAATGACTGGCACCTGGACTTGGTGTTAAGGGCTCGCAGTCCTCTGCCGCCGCCACTACACAAAGAGAAACAACTTTACTTTAGTGAACCCCACCACTGCACCAATTTATGATTCCTAATGCATTTCCATTTGATGTGTGGAGTCGATGATAGCAAAGAATTTGCTTACACTTGTCCGCCCTTTGCTGTGCAATGTAATAGTAAGGGTTTCTTTGAATTAAAATTAGTTTGCGGATATCAAATTTCTCTTTGAACTCCGCGCTGTGGCACTAGGGAAGTATACGTAAATAAGGGAAAAAATAATAGGTCGTCTGTGCACACAAATTCCTTTGCGGTACACCAAATAACAAGCCCTCAAATAAATATTTGCTTTCTACTTGTAATTTTGGATTGAAGGGCGGTAGTTATTTGAGTGGTGGAATTACGGTCTCGTTAAATGTTCAGAGGAAATGAAACGTGCGATCTGGGAAACGATAAACAAATACTAATTGTATTGCAATATTGATATGTGCATCGCTCAAATGTGCAATCCGATTTGATTAGAACATGTAATTTGGTACAGCAAGATTACAGTCAAACTTGCAGTGAGGATGGTTTTTTGTGCCTCTGATGTTGCTGAGGCCAAAGTATACTGTTTACCACTGACGGGGTGGTAAAATGCGTAGGGGTCCGTAGCCGTCGCTGCAACCAAAACTAATCCAACCGTTGATTTAATTGGGCATTAAAAAATAACTAGAGGAAGAGAAATCGGTGACTTCAAATCCAATAAAAATTCAAATATATTTTAAAGTGAAAGCTGGTTGCAACGGTTTTCACATGGATCGTAATTGGCTGGAATGGTTTCATGCATCCAATAATAATTTGAATGGAAATTAATTAATGCTATATGCTATAAGATGGGACAGATGAGTAATTACAATATACCACATGGATTGGTTGAAATTGAAATAATAGCCATGTCCTATAATTCCGTATTTATTATTTATGAGTTTCTCAGCTCTTCGAGAGGGCATTCATTCAATTCCATGCGTTGGACGCGGTGCTTATGTAATAATTAATAATCAGGTTCCCTACTTTCCACTCCATCACCAGCCAAGGAATGGGAAGGAAGACTTAATAATAGTTGAATTAAATTTCATTGTTATGTATGGGAATGCCACGGCCGGCCACACAAACATCATTTGCGCTTCTCCTTCCTAATTCTAATCATACTAAATTGCCTCACATTATGGGCAGGGGAAATGTCCTATGCAATGTTGTACTTAGGATTTAAATGTGTTTTGTGTTTCATTCATGGCATTCTCCAGGCCGAATGTGTTCTTTCATCCAAACACGGCCACTTTCTTATGAGGAATGCCTCACTAAGCCATACCTGTAATATTTCTTTTGAAGATTAAATCAGGTCTCTTTATTGAGTGATTGTGGGCTGAATGTAAATATAAACTGGAACAAACTCGGAGTGTGCGACGGTACAATGCTGGTGCTATAATTACTGAAGTTTTTTTTGCACATAACCCCATCTGAAATCCCCGTCATGTCCTCATCTTGTCGTTTTGAACTATAATGTGACATTGACTTCAACTCTGTATATCTTTTGGTGTTGAATTGTAAAGCTCAAATTAATGCTTAAATGGTCCTTTGGAGCTCCTGACAAGGCGTTAATTTATTTCAAGATTTGTTTTGATCTTAATGAGCAGTCTGCTTCTCCTTTTTTAAAGAGTGGTTGGGATTGAAGTGTTTATTTGATAGCCATCGAGGAGATTGACCTCTTCATTGCGTGCACTTGAAATGTTGAATATTTATTTGCAAGCTCATCATTCATACTACAACTGTTATCCAAGGCCAATGGATCGGAGGGTTTGTGAGTTTTATGAATGGTTCTGTAATTATGATGGATTGTCGTATACTTATTTTGGGATTTTTACTAAATCTTTTGTAATTCTCATCTCTGAGTCTGAGCAATTCTTGCTCTCAATTGTACGCACGCTCACGCAAACGGCCTTCACAGATAACATGTCAGTTTAAGTGCCCTTGCCACTATTTGAAATTATTGGTGTAGATTTCCCTCTCAAGAGAATGTGTGGGCCAGCTGGGTGTGTGGCAAATTCTTGGCGTTTGTGTGGGATTGTATTCAATTCAAATGGACATTTGTACCAATAAAGGTTTTTTGGAGTTGGTGTTACCAGTTAAGGGGGAATACGCTGGATTTCCTACAAATGCGTGACTTTTTATTAGTGGAGTGAATCACTTCTTTTTGAACAATGAGGACAATTTTTACAAATTGGACAAACAATGTTCACAAACATGTCGGTGATTTCAAATCATTTGAAACAATGTGCTGCTTTTTGCATTTGAGCAATTATTTTGGCACACTATTATTAGGAATACGTTAATCTGCGGAAGACCGCATTACTTTTATTGTCACTGGCGCCCCATTACTTCAATTGAAACAATTTTGCAAAAATAACCTTGACATGCACATATGGCTACTCCCTAAAAAAGTTTTCACTTGTGTTCATGTTGAACACTTGACAGAGGCGTCCGTCACCAAAAACAGTTAGTTGCTCTGCATAATAAGTCATATGCGTTTTTGCGAAACCCAACTCTTACTATTGTGTTGATGTGATGTGTTGTTATTGCATTTGCCATTACTTTCCATTTTCTATTACCTTCGGGCCTATTCAAAATTTCGCCAAACGCTCACTAAGAATTCGATGTCAGGTTCCCTTGAATTGGATATGGTTGCATTGTTGAAAATCTATTTCTTCATTTTGCGGGACAAAATCCATATTCCATAACAAGTGATTTGGTTGTGTTTTGATTTTGCTGCAAAAATAGTATTGCAAATAGGAATGTTGACAATGGGCTGATCCTTGATGTTGAGAAAATGGAAATATGGGTCCACCCAACTCAGCACTGCTCAATATTTATGATGATTATTTTGTATTATTAAGCAGATTTCCTCATGTATTGTCTGTTGTGTAAGCTTTGGAGTCCAGTCCCTTGCCTTACCATTCAGGCTCATCATATCCGCATCAGAGGACAATATGAAAATCAGAATCATCCTTCCTCTGTCCCCACATCTGTTTAATCTGTTCGCGGAGGATTGGAGTGGGTTTTGAGAGATGAGTCAGAGAGAGGACGGTTCGGGGTAGTAGATTGGAAGAAGAGGGCCATATTTTATGTGAGACCAAGCTTCCATCCCATCACCCGGACTCATCAATCCCTTCAACTCTATCAAATCATTTCATCTGTTCCCAACCACTTCTGCATTCTGCTTACGAGGGATGTTCCTTTATTTCCAAACCCGCTCCAATCTCATAAAATGAGAATTCCACACTCACCCAGTAATAATGCAATGTGCAGTACGAGTACGAGTGCCATGGATCCAAGGGATCATGTTTTATGGTCGGATCCCCATTGTTGTCTCCGAGTGTTGTGATAGGGGGATTTCAGCTGTAAACAGTGAGGCGTTTATGTATTTTTATTATTATTTGTGCACCCAGGGTATTAGTACTGGAGGTAGATCCCACGTAAATGTTTACGCACGCGCAAATACAATGGAACTGATTAACTGGATACACGCACTCAGCGTGCGTCCGACTAAATATCCTCTTTGTAAATCCATTCACTCTGGAGATTTTGTAAGGGAATCGGAATCCAACAAGATGGCTGAGTATCCACTCGCGTCGGGCTGGAGTGTTGATGATAATTGCACAAAGGGCTGGCGTCCGTATCGGAGAAATTTAATTTAATCCAAATTCAGACCGTCCAATCCTCGAGCCGAAGCTGGTAGTTTGCATCTATCCCTGGATTTTGGGTTCCAGGACATTGGATTGGGCGGTGCACTTGCGGTTTTAATATCCCCATAGGATAGGAGGCAAATGAGAGGATGTTGTATGTATGGGATTAGTAATTATTTTGTGAAAACTAGGCATTAGCGGAAACAATCCTTGGTTTTTGGCAGGACCTACTTCTACCCACTCCGGGTCTTACAATCGGGTTTTGAATGTAGTGTAGTAGCATTTTGTGTTGTAACGGGATTTTCTCTGACGTATTGAATTAAGGTCTCGTTTTGGGAGCGGGATGGAAGGGAGCTCCCAGTTAAATTTGTGAATCGTGATAAATTGGTCCTGGTTTGGTTATGTCTGTCTGTCTTGCATTACTTTCCCTGGCTGGAGTCTCCAGATACAAATGGAGCGGATTCAGACTCTGATCCACACATACAATGTCTCCCACATTTATTTATGAGGAACCGGGTCTTTTCTCGTCTCATGCCTGGCATATCGGATAGGATGAACGAAGGGAGTTGCGGCGCATTTCCTTGTCCTGTCCTTATTATTTCCCCGGTTGGCCAAAGAAGGAAAAGTTCCTCCTTCGGTTCGTGGCCTCGTTGGCTTCCCCAAGTTAACAAAACCAAAATATAAATAATATCCCGGGTTCCCCTGTACTTCTTCGTCCCAGACAGGGAACACATTACAATTTTCTTTTCCCACACAATCCGTGTGTTAACAAAGCCCCGTTTTCATTTTGAGGGTGTAGGGCTCCGTTCCACACTTACCCGATTTAGGCCAGGTTCTTTATATTAAATCTATGATAGGATCAATGCAATGCTTACCCCTAGCAGCCCTCCCTCATCGTACCAGTGCCAAGTACCAAGTCCATTTTTGGAAAGGATATCGTGGATTGTGGATCCACTTACATGTTGGTGTCCATGGAATGGATTTTGAAGGGATTCGCATGACTCCTTCATGTCAAAAAACTCTTTTCCCAATCCCAATTCCATCAAGTTTCTAGCTTGTACAACGCCAAGTCGACTACTTTGACGCACTGTTCTCACAGTTGAACACTTTTCCAGAGAAATGGTGGGAATCCAAAGGGGATTTGATTTCGATTTTTGTATTCTGTTCAAATTTATAAAATAATGTTGAAAAACAACATCCATGGCTGAGATCCAGAAAGTGAAACCTTGTTTTATTTGCACAGCAGTAAATCCTTTCCATTCATACACATCACATTTTAGGCACCAATTATACAAGCCACCTTCCTCAATTCTCAGCTCACAGGAGGGACGGAGTCTTAGAAAAACCTCATGTTTTCCTCAGATTGAGCTCTGTTGTGGATGCCAAAATCCGGATTTGTCTTGCCGGAAGGTTAAGGGCTTTGAAAGTGACCCAAAGATGTTTAAGATTCAACCGCATGCACCTGGACCTCCACTAACTCCCTTCAGTCACAGGGCCAGGGATTTGAATCACTCCACAACCCAACCTTGAGCCCTCAAGTGCCTGTCTGAGGGTGTTTTCGGGGTCTTGGAGTAATTATTTGAGGCAAACCTTCAATCCCTTCAACCACATCACCAGCCGGAACCATGCTGTAATATTCATGCCGTTAAATTCATGATTCCACATCTTCACCCAGTCTCTTAAGATTTAATTATCGGTTGCCCTGTGTCTGGATAGATCATGCGGGATACCCCTTCGTGAATTTATGATACAGGCCTTAACCCAAGGCATGCATAGAGCATACATAGAATTTTATTTGAAGAAAAGGTTATTTGAATGGACTTGGGGTTTTTGATATTCTTGTGAATTGGAGCTAGACGGGGGGAAGGGAGTTCGGGCGGGTATTTTTCCTCCCCTTTCCCACTGTGCTGGAAAAGCGTGAGACTTGAAGGCATCGTGTGGAGGCGGCGTAGTAGTCAACTATTGATTGGGTTGAAAGCATGGGGAGGGCACCGGAGAAGTTGGACGACGAGGACGACGTTCCCCACACTTCAATCCTTTTCACCACCCAATGCAATTCAATGGGATTCTCTTATCCCAGACCAGACATGGTGTGTATTTATTATTATTTTTTTGGTTTACAAGTTGAATTTCTATTCCTGGCTGGCCGATGATGGAGAAGTATGGATTTGGATGGGAAATTGGTAGAAAATAAGGAAATTCAGATAATATTACTGGCTAAAATAGAGGATAGAGAAGAGTTGGATTGCTATTTCTTACCCTGTCAATTTGGACGCGCGGAGAAAGTGAAATCTTCGCGAAGGTAAAAGTAATTAAGGGATTTGAGGTAGCATGAAGATCCATGGCAAGCAAAATCTTAATGTGACTTGTAATCCTGAGGGTAATCTCCCAAACACCTTGTTTCCATTTAAATGCCCTCCAGGCCGGGAACTTTGAGGATCTCCACCCGGCGAAGAATGAATGTTTTCCTTATGTCATACATTATGAACCATATCCTCCAACTCCTAGCTTATGTGTGTATGCATTGCGTTGGATTTGGAGAAGGGAAGGACTCGGTTGGGATCTTGCTTCGTCTTTTTTATTTTATCCCTACTGTTACTCCCTGAAACAAAAAATGAAACCGAGTTTTCAGGAAGGAAGAAGGATCCTCCGAGGAGGAGGGAAAAAAACTTCCAAAGGAGCTAGCTAAGCTACATAGTTGAAATACCCCCCTCCTTCTCTTCTCCTTCAACAAGCAAAAGGCAAAGTTCTCGTATTTGTTATTTCAAACTTCCAAACTCCATTACATTTACGAAGGACGGCGGGGATTTTGGATGCACGGGAAGTGATGGGATTTTCAGTGCTTTGCGATTTCCGGATTTTATTTAAAAAGAAAGAAAAATGCGACGGACGGCACGGCGCAGCAATCGGATTGCCAAAATAGATTTTGGCTTTAATATCATTTTGAGAATGTAAATGGATGAATGTGGATGCGGGAGGGCATCTGACGACGTCTACGTAAACGTGACCTTTCAGGTCATTCCAATTCGTTCTCCCAACTCCCCATACCATGGAATAGACAGTTGACAGTGTGGATAAGGATTTTATTCTCCAGACTCCAATTTCCGCCGACTTTTGGCAAGGGAGGAAGTCGAGTCCAATAAAACAGCCCCTCCAAAACCCGCGGTCTCTAATATGGACAAAAGCCTAAGTAGAAATTGTCGCCTTCAAATTCCACTTTCCACATTTTGTGGGGAGAGGGACGTCAGTCAACTTTCGCAGCCGTCTTTTCGGTGGTCACTCCGAAACCCGTTTGACGGGAGAAAAGTGGGAAGAAAGCGCCGACGGGTTTCACTTAAAGTAAAGTGGCGGTGAGGAAAACGAAGTATATAAAGTTGGGAACGTGTTTTCTAAACGACAAATTGGGTTCAAAGGAAGAATTGCTTGGGAAGGGGCGATGGGATCCGGCAGCAAATACACAAAACTCAGAGTAAGAACTTCAATATTTGCTATCCCATTCCGCACAGGGAGGGATTTCTGATGCTCTCTTCCGGTTTTTTTTGGTGGGTCGTGTTTTTCTACTTTAGATGGAGTGTAATTGTCCAGCCTGTCCTTTTCCCTGGAGAATCCGACTGATTTCTTGAGCTTGACTTTCCCAAGACTTACATGGAACCAAAACTTCGAATCAAATCTGGAGTCCAAGATTCTCGTTAAATTTAATACGTAGGGTTCTGTTACATTTAACGCGACACGGCATTACATTCGTACATTACATTTCAAATCCAGGGTCCAAGCCCAAGCTGCGTCGTCCTCTGTGAGTTTTTTTTCCCGAAAAGCAAAGCAAATACGAGCCCAGGTGGAAAATGGGACCTTCATTCCAAGTCCTCTTCCTCACTTGAATTGGTATTTTCTTTCCCCTTCAACAAAGACGTGGAAAAGTCGTATTGTTGTCTTCAACCCTTCGGGTTAAGACATTTTTGTACCTGCCGTCGCATCCCAATGGCCGCCTGATTAATTGAATTCAGAGGAACAACATCTCGGTTCGAGGAGCTAAGGGGACTTGGATTTTCTCAAGATATTTGTTGGAGATAAAACCATTCGACTGAGACGGCCATAAAAAGTGTGTATTTACCCACACCCCATCCAATACACTGCACACAGCACAGCCCCTGTCAACATTTTGTTGAATGTTTGTAAACCTGGGACAATGGAACAATTTTGTACTTTGCATTTAATTACCTGCTAATGGAATCCTGTGAAGTGGATGTTTATTTTACATAAAAAAATTTACTTTTCCAACAAAATAGTGCCGTGCGAGTGGCATGGCTTAGTTTTGTAGTCCCGGAATACACTCATGGTCAGGAGGTCAAATCAGGCGGGGGGGCTTCCTGGCAGGTTATTTTATGATGTTGGAGGCGTGTATGGGGATGTGGCTGGGTTGAACAATGTTGGGAACATGTGAGGATTCCAAAGGAGTGCCTGCATGATTCTCATATAAAGTTAATGGGTTTGTTAATAATTGACTCTTTCGTGGGTTAATTACTTACTCCGCGATGTTTGGATGGCGGTGGACTGGCTGCTTATTCGCAGTGGTGCGGTTTACAGAATTATACTAGGTCCGCTTTATGCGAAATGCGAGGAGAATTAGTAGGAAGGAACCCAGCAAAGTCCTTTACTTTACGTAGATATTTACGCGTTCGTTTAACTCCCGTCACGCCACGCACGCGGCAGCAATTTGTGTTGGTAAATTGTGAGCGGAGATGGGAATGATTGTAAAAGGTTGGCAAACAAAAGAAAATGTGTAAATATTGAAAGCAAGTTGATGAATAATTAGTTTGCATAATGGGATCAAGACCCGGCCATCCGTCCGTTCATGTTCAAAGGAAAGAGGCAAAGGCGTGGGAACTTGAGAATGAAATTGTCATCAACTATCTCCACGTGCCATGACTGTATTGGACGGATAAGTGTTTGTTTACCGGAACAACCAAAGCATAGTCGTCTCGCAACTTACGACGAGTACTATGAGGAACATGACGAGTGTCAACTGGTTGTCTCAAAGCATGCAAATGCGTCTATGAATGAGAGGACATGCCCTTGAAAATCTAGCTAGCTAGTCTACTCCTCTATTCTGTTTAATAAACAATAGGAATGTGTAAATAGCATTTCAATTTAAGAAATATTTTCTTGAGAGCAATATGAATGCAGGGCATGATTTATTAGTCCTTGGTAAACCAAATCTGATAATTGCAAAATTACAAATTTTATACTAGCATTAAAGACTTTAAGCACTGCAGCGAGCACTGGTAACTTTTTTGATACACTTTTCCATACTTATTGTTTTTCTAAGAAAGTGCTTGTTTTCTTTCCAGTGGGAGAAGGCTCAGGGCTAGAGATGCACTTTGAGCAAAAAGACGGCGGTTTCTTCATCCGACCACCATTCAAAGCAGCTGGTGGCCCCATTCCCACATCCGCGGAAACGACGCTGGACGTGGACCGAGACATTGAATTGGATCGAGATGGAGACCCTGCCACATTGAAGACGGAACGATTCACAGTTCTTCCATCCAGTCAACCCGTGGCCATCCGAGTTATGTATGGTCCATTCAGTACGAAGCAAACCGTTCCGATCCGCCTCCTTGTCCCTGACCCCCTGGACAGTTTTTCGGTGAATGGAACTGGAGGCAGTGGTGGATCCATGGAGAGTGAGATGATTCCTCCTCTGGACCTCAGTGCTCACCTTGTCACACCAATTATTGCCAAAGACACTCCCATCCTTCGTGTCCTTTTCCATGCTGGACAAACGGCTTTCGGACTTGCTGTTCCACCCCAGTCAAATCTCCGGGGTCCAAGACCGCAGGTGGGGAAAGCACAAGAACATGCAATATATGTACAGATTTCAAGCACGTTTATCCACCTCGATTTTCAAGTTTTAAAGAATTTTCAAGTGAAGCAATAGTTTCAATTTTGACCTTATTGTTTGATAAACCAAAATATTCATTATAGTCAGGAGCTACTTATTCTAAATGCAGACAATTAGCCGACTCTTTCAATTTTCTGTTCAAACACTATTGAATCCGTTTTCTAATTAATTGTAACTAAAGTGTTGCGTCACGTTCAGGTTTAGCCTCCTGTATTCATGCAACTTGCATTCTCTCTTTGTACACAATTCACTCATTGCAATATTTGTCAATATTTGATTTTCCAGACCGGACGACACCGAACACGGCTTTGCCTCGTGGCCCAAGCCTCCAAGAGTTCCGGTGATGTTGTGACCTCCAGCTGCAGCCCAGATGCAAGAGATTCGACCTGCCTCGCAGAATTAACCCTTCCAATCCATTGGTGGCCGGAAACCCCATTCCTCGGTGAACATGGCGAGGCTCCAGTCAAACCCACCAAAATCCCAATTCAGGTATGTAATTGTAAATATTTTGAATCCGAGTTCATCCGAGGCTAGCCTAAAAACTGCAGACGACCCTATCCCGTTTAGGCGTTTACCCTGGAATTCTAGTTTGTACAGTAAACTGTGAACGCTATTTTGGTTCCTTAGAAAACGTTTGTTTACAGTACAGGTTCTTGGCGTTTTTTTTCTATTTGGAATTAAAACCCTGGTTGACGTCCCGTATCTGATTCCTGTGCATTTGCTTTGCACTGGATGTTTCTTAATTATCTAAGCGAAAATCATTTTGTTTCAATGGAGAACTTTAATTTTGAGCGAAGCACATGGAGCATGGATGTACCTAAAGTGACATGACAAATTTCTGCATGTGGTATCCACAATCATTCTTCTTGTTACTTGTTAGTACAAGGTTTGCTTATCCTTAAGTCTTGTTGAATGCACTGAGCAAGCACATTGAGTAGAAAAACGTCCGCTGTAGTTGTGGGTCTCCACGACTTTCCTCCGAGTTGACATAAACCTATTTGCGGCTCAGAAAGATGAATAATGCCCGACTGGAATTAAGATCCACTGCCCTCTTTAAACTAATGTACTCGGCTAACCTTATTTCCTTCTCTGTGACTCCCTTGATTTATTGTATTTACTTCTCTCCTTCCCAAGCCACGGGGAAATGATTCACAGGATTCAACAACCTCATCCTTTTTTGCTATAATAGCATTTTACGTAAGTTGCAAACCAATTCAAAATAGCAGACCAGCACTTTTCGCGTGTTTCTTCCAAAAATTGTCTCTTTTTGATACCATAATGCAAAATGCAGGCGTGAATCTAGCCGGATTTCCAATTAACCACAAAAAGGATGAAATTCATTGCCCCACGTTTCCCTCCACTCGCATTTGGTTTGCATGAAATGGAAATGAAATATGAAACTCAAGTGCTCCTTGGAGTAGTGGCGACACATATACAAACAACACATGGTTTTATTGCAAAAAAGGAAATATTACCAGTGGCGAAGGTCCAATATATTACAAGGAAGGAGAGCTGGAAGTTGGGGCGAGAGAATTGAGTGGATTCTCGACGGTTTGGACAGCGGGATTGGTTGTGTTTTATTAGTCGGTTGGGTGGATCCAAGGAATGGGTAAGAAACTGATGGTTCACATCAGAGTAAAAGCAAAGGAGACTCCAGCGACAAAGACGACGACACTTTGAACAAATACAACGTGTGACATTTCTGGTTAAACTCCACCAGCACAGCCCGACAGTTTGGAAGGGATTCTCTCCTTCTGTTCTTGTTGGAGCTCCACTGGTGTGCATATGAAGGATTTAGACTGTCACGCTTGACCTGCTCTGAATCCATCTGAAATGATCTGTGGTTGGTGGTTCCATGCATGTTGGTGGTGGAGAAAACTTTCAGTCTGAAGAAATGAAATATTTTTTGTTGTTGTTTCCTCTCTCAGGTCTCTTACACCGTGTACGAACCGGAGAATGGGCATTGCAATGAGATCGGGTTGTCCACAACCTACGGCTATGGCATCATTGGGGAAGGGACTGGTACGAAGAGGATTCAAATCCAACCGCCGACACCTCTTGCGACAGCAATCCTCACTGGACCTCAGAAATCATTCAAAATTGTGAAGGCGGATGCGAGTGATGCCGTCAAGCTCCTCGTCCCTCAAGGCTCTCTGTATCCTCATGCAAAATTCTACATTCCAGTCAACGTTGGGAAACATGATCATCATTTCATCGTAGCCTTCATGATGAAGTAAGTCACATGTAAATATTAACTTTAGTTTTGCCAAGAATGGGATGAGAACTTTGTTTTGAAAACGATTTGCAGTACATTTGTTCCTAAGGATAAGGAGTATTGGAATATGTGGATCTTACCTTAACCCTTGTAAAAGCATAGCCAGCCACACTTCGACAAATAAAATTACTGGCAAGTTTTTGGCGAAGGTTGATTAAACTTGAATTTGCCAACCCAGAGCGTTGTTGCTGTCGCGTCGTGAGTGCGGGAATGCATTAAGGCCAAGTAAAAATGCAGTTTCCCTTGGGGGGAGGGGAGGATAAGTTGATTCCTCATCGGAGGCTGGGGCGTTTCTTTTCCGTCGGAATGATTGCCATATTTCAATCATGGTAGGGCAGGGACTGGGGTTCCTAACTCAAGCGAGCATAACATGCATAGATAATGGTTGCAGACTTGGAATTGACTGTCTGAAGTTCAAAATCAACTTAAATACTCTCAGCCTAAGCACAACTAGCTCCTATTGGTTTTGGAAGCCATAGCTTCGTAATTTGTCTAGTTGACAGGGCGCAAGTAATGTTACGGAACCCAAAGCCATTCATTATTCCACGATTATGGGTCCCACCCGCCTCACATTTGTTAACCGTTCTTATTTTGACGATTTAATTTAATTTGCAATCCACTCCCACATAGGGAAATCCCATTTGTTAGTCTATACGGCAAATAGTAAACTCGACAGTTAAATAATACACAAGCAGAAACTTTGATTTTAAAAGTCATTTGCCAGGGCTTTGATTTATGCAGCATGGACTTTCTGCTTCATCCAAAAATCTAACACTCTCCCGGCAAGAGCCCAGGAGCCGTCCTGGCCCTATCCAAAAACCACCGATCCCAGATTCGTCCAGAATTTATGCGCAAAGATTTTGAAGAAGTCAAAGGAAACCAGGTGAGGTTAGGATCCGCAGAGGGTCGGAGCACATCTTTTTCCTTCACTTTTTGTGTGTATCTTATGCCGTATGTAAAAAGGAAAAGAAAAATGGGAAGGGGTTCATCCATTGCAAAATGCGACGAAAAAGGCTCGCTGGATGTTTGCCGCTGTGATGTGCATGCATTATATGCATGTTTGCACGTAGGTTGCAATGCAATATTCTCTGAGGTATTTGATCCATGTCTATCCCCACACGTGTACCCGTACGTGGCTCCTTGCATTCACATTATGTGATTTAGAGCTAAGATTTATACGAGGAGTGGATTTTGGTAAGGAAAACGACAGTGGAGAGGGATGATTGATGAATGAGGCTCCTTTAAGGTCCATGGGCTACCTTAACGAGATACGAGTGAATATGATATTGTTATTGGTGGGATCAACGGAAGAGTGAGTGAATTGCGACAATGGTTAGTTGCCATCTGTCCATCTTCCTTCATTTCTCTTCGTCTCCTCACGTTAGTTATTATTTTACTTTTGTTATTCTGGCCACTCTACTCCGCATGTTGGATTGGATATGGGAAATCCATTTAAATGTGTAATGTACTGAACTTGCTACCTGGCTACAAATAGAAATGCTAACACTTTATGACCAAGAGTTTGTATTCCTGGAGCACTTTGGATTTCGCAAAAGAAGCCTCGTAAACCACAAATGGAACAATTGTCAGTTTTAAATTAGGTAAAGTGAACCGGAATTGGAATTGAGGGTCGTAACTCTTTTTCGCACTTTGTTACTACCATGCCGCCAGCTATAAATTCTTTAAAATCCAGACTGAAGGATTGATGGGTTTTTTCATTAGATCCTATTTATCCCCCTCGCATTTATTTGATGCATTTAGACCCCTGTGCACGAAGCTAAAGAAAGGGGGGTGATTACAATGCGAAATGGAATCGAAGAGTTTGGCAAAACCTCTTGGCACGGCAGGCACACGTACGCGCACACGGCCAACACATTATTTTCTGTAAGGAAAAAAATATACCTTCCGACCACACCTCGTCTATTAATCCTCAGATTTGCACATGTTTGCAAACCATTGACTTGTTTCCGGAAGGAAACGGATCCATCAAATCTTATCGCTGTCAGAGTTGTGATAGCATCCAACACTCATCCGTTCCATACTCGATAACACATCCCGAAGGATCCGGATCCAAGATTTTTCCAGAGGGAAAACATAAAGGAATTCTATTTATAGCTTAAAATAAAATATTAAAATGAAATGCATTCTTATTTTATGCATGTGCAATAATCACTTTGTAATGGCAGGCAATGCTAAAATTTGAAAGTTTGAATCTGGTAACATGTAAGTCCTAACTGCAGTAAAGATGAGTCCTGAATTTTAGTGGGCCATAAACAGGACTGACCTGGGTGAGGACCCTTAACTCGCCACCAGTTTAACTCCCATCCTTTAGTTTGTTTTAAATAACACAGCCGGAGAGAATTGGGGGGACATTTACAATTCCAGTTCTCTTCATTTATTAAAAGGCATTTCTCTTCCGTTGTTCTCTTTCCCCCCAAGGAATTTTGTTGGTTGCAAAGTTTTTACGACTGAGGATCAACTCCCGAAGCCCCGACGAGGACAGACAGATTTTAAAGACCCGGAGCAGTAACTGCTCTCAGCCATGCCATCCAGGGAAACACTCCATGAGCAGTTAATGCCTTCCAAAACCCAACGACTCCTCCACACGTGCATTCCCATTCATTATTAATATCTTCTCAAATGAGGACGGGACTAACTCAATTTCACATTCATTTGAGCACGAACGATATTCATGTGGACTAAAATTCGCAAAATCCATATAGCGGGACGATTAAGAAAACGCTAATGTGTTTCCCAGGCTCGTAAAACCCAGCAATCAATCCATACATTAATGCACACACAAATTCCCGGGTATTCCTCAACCTCATTTGACTTTCACCCGCCTCAGTTTCAGACAAGTAATCAAATTGTGCAAGGCAGAAGGGAATTGAGTGGGGATTTCATTGAAAATTTCCCTCTCCTCAGGTTTAGTTAGATCCAAGTGCTGTATGCGACAGCTTTTGATTGAATAGAAATTTATGTATTAATCCGAAGGTCATCACACGGCGGGATTTAATGGAATAAGGAATTCCGGGGGGTGTTTGAATTTCATCCGAAGGTTAACCACTGGCAGGTCAATACACGTCGTTCCCGCCTCTCCAAAACACCTTCGGGAAAAGGGAACGACCCCAAGTCATGCGAACCTAAAGTGAGCCAAATAAAGATAAGGATTTGATAGGAATCAAAGGAGGAAAAGCCACGGAAAGCAATATTCGCAACCTTTCGTCTGCCTTCTCCACCACAGGCAAAAGGAAGGGCAGTCAAGTTATTACATTGTTTTGCCACACTAAATTTTCAGATCCATTTGTGAGTATGTCTCCTTGTGTCGTCATACAGTGTAGTGATTAAACTTAATGATATGTAGTGGTGTGTAATTTCCTTTTTTAAAAATATGAAATGACAATCTACATTTTATTTTTAGTGAAAACGTATTTCAAATTCCAATGTGATTCGGACACACAAGGCGGCATATCTTTGAGAGACTTGACATATCTCAAAATACACAAAGGCAGATTGAAGGCTCCCGCCCACCCGGTTTCCAGTCCAGAATGAATGCATGCCATTAACCCGCTGCCTTGAAAATCCAAATGCTCCG
>JAAXYW010000709.1:0-31089 GCA_036851895.1 Orthonychiurus folsomi | reverse complement strand
CAAAATATGACCAGGATTACGAGTGGTGGAAGGCAAGGTGGAGGGACAAATGCGAACTTAATTAATTCAACTGATTGGACTTCATTTCGGAATGCTCTGCCTTCCCTCACAAATCCGTGCCGTGTGAGGAAGTTAACAAAATTCTTTGGCGATGAACCTCCACTCATACGGATATTCCTCAAGAAACTTGGCTACGAGGTAGGCACAACACTTCTGAGTATTTGAATTCGTACTTGTTGTTAGTCCAATGCAAAATACAGGCTATAAGATTCTGTGTAATGTTATTTACGATTCAAAGTTGTATTTATGTTATCTTTGTCGTTACGCAAGAGTGACATTTGACAGACAGAAATCAATGCATAATAACTCCGCTCTTTGATGTTTGAGTCATGCGAATAATTTCATTGAATTTGCTTTTCAGAAATACGCCTCACATTTCGAGCAAGAGCGCATTGGCATTATGGAATTGCCTTATTTGACGGAAGAGCGGCTACAGAAAATGGGGATCCCAATGGGACCTCGACTACGGATTCTACAAGAAGCCCATTTGTGTCTAAAGCCCGGATCTCATTTTCCCCCGGACCATCCAATTCACAACGGACATGGAAATACGGGCAACTTGAGTGTTTATGTTGTTTAGATTAGAGAACTATTGATTATTTATATATTTCCACACAATTACTCCTTCCGTAAGAACCTTTTTGACACTTAAAATAATAATTAAGCTTTCCACAGTACAATGTATATTAGTACATTTAGTTAAGCTCGTATTGTAAACATGCTTAGCTTGCTCTATCCCACCGACCGTTGTTTCCACCCAGTACGCATGTAATTAATTCACAGCAGTCTTCCGCGCATATTTTCCCGCATACATTCCGATTACGAATAAAAGTTAAGTCCGCTCGCACAAATCCTGCCGTCCATGTTACTAGTTAGATTTTGTATCAAGTTTTATATTGATTATAAGTTAGGTTATAAAATATTCTAGACTATTTTATCCATAATTAAAATGACGCTAAAATGTATAAGTGCACTTGTCGCACAAATATCCATAAATTTATTTTGATTACTATTGCACTTGTTTAATAAATAAAGGATCCAAAACAGAGGGTAGCAAATTTATTTCTGCAAATATTTTTTATATTTATTTGCAAACAGCTTTAAATAGCACACTCTGGAAGTGCGAAGTGGAAAAATTTGCAATGATTAGCTTATTTGGCTGAGAGTACAAAATTTCCTTGCTTATGTTCGACAAACCGGATGACCTAATCGCTTTAATTCATCTTAAGTGACACATGACGTCGTTCGCTCTCATATATTTTGCCGTGGGAGCTTGGGGATTTCAACTTTTAACTAACTACTCCCTTCATTCCGGACTATCATTAAAATTGTGTTCCGTTGTGCGTAGGGTAATGCGGTATCAGGCACAGCTACCCCAATATTTGTATTCCATTCCCCATGATATCAAATGAAATACAAAGAAGGCTGCCAAGAAGCTTTCATCTTCGGGGGGTGGAGGGTAGGTAACGTAATATACTGGAACGTACTTCACGTTTCCTGCTTCAGTTGATCAGTTTATGTTAGAGAGGAGACTAAAGTGCACAAATATACTCGTGTGTTGCCTGATATTGTTAAAATTTAATTCCAAAATGTCCGGAAGTATGACAATTTTCTGGTTGGTCTGTATTGGGATTTTGGCCTCTGTTGCTGCGGAGGAGGTCTTAAGCATGAATTGTACGAGGAGTCCGTCGGAAGCAAAACGTGAGTTTGTGTTTTATTTGGCCCCGGACTAAGCTATCTTTTATACTACATTCAACCTGCATGCTTTCGAGTTGAATAGCTGGAACATTTTTGTGTGAGGATTGTTTGATTTCCAAAGCATTAGAATTATAAAGGTTCAGCTGTCCAATAACTTCTTGCTTGGTTTTAATGAAATAACAGTTGGATCCTTTCAAGACTTTGCACTTCATCGTGAAGTAGCTTTATTACAGCAAAATATAAGCTGCGTTGTTCGAGCGTTTAATAATCAATTAAATAAATATTATTTTTCATTGTGGGCTATATATTTCCTTTCAGCACTCAAGAGTACATGCTAGTTCAACACTTGTTGAGAATTATTATTTCAGTCAAGTGGGGCATCTGGTTTATCAGTTTGTGGAGTGCCTATTACACCATGTACAAAATGGTCTCCCAAAGTATGAGTTAGCTACCCTTAAAGTGTAACATGCTTCCCCTCTGCCAATATTACGTATAAGAATAGTATTCTACGTAATCAATTACTGAATCGATACCGCACAACTAACGCTACTGCTACACGTACACAGTGAGTTTACTTGTAAATTTTTCAGAGTAACACACGCGTCTATCTATCTATCCTGCCTCCTGGGAGCACTTTGACAAATCGAGGTGCTTGATTTGTTCAATCGAATATCTGATATGGAGCTTCCGAAGAACTCACAAGTTTCTTTTTAGTTTAATGACAGGAAATAATGACTGCAAACCATATGCAAATAAAGTACACATACATGACTGAATGCGATGATGTGTATAATCAACTTGATGGCCATATTAAATAGCTGCGTAGACCATTTCGAGAAAATTATCAAGTTGTGCATAAAAAAGCTGTACTGGCTCTGAACTTTATCAAATGACAAATTATGCGCAGCAGGATTCAAAGTTTCTGCGAAACAGGATGCTTAAAGTTTTAAGATGCTTAATTGGATAACAAGCTTAACTATAAAATTTTTATTTTGCATTCCAGCATTCAGCGAAGTGCACTCCGTCTCAATCTCACCATGTGCGCTTGCTCCAGATGGTCCTTGTGAAATTGTCAGAGGAGAAAATATTACCATTAAAGCGGAGATGACATTGAGTAAGTCAATAAGAAATGCTAGAAAGAGATAAATTGACGAATGTTGTAAATCTTAATGTAGAAAACAAAGTTAGCAAGAAAGCAAAGCATTATTATTTCTGGGAATCCACCGTTGACATTCCATTCAAAGGAATCAACGTCAACGCGTGTACGTTCATGAAATGTCCGGCAAAAAAGAATACCCGACAAACTTATGAAGGCATAATTACAACCAGGCGAACTTTCCCACCGGTAAGACTTGGTTGAAATACAAAATGTCAATCTTCTAATAAAATCCTTTATTACAGGGAACCTATCCTGTAAAAATCAGAATTAACCAAGGAAGGAAGATCATTTTCTGCCAAGTTGTCAGAATCAAGCTGGTATAATAGTAAACTTTTTCAATCCAAAAATTTTATATACTCAATTGCATCTGCACATTTGGAAGTTGAGTTTTATTGACATTACAAAATTATATGAATACAAATTATATTTATAATTTTTAAAAATTTGTGAATAAAATAATATAATCGTAATTTTACTTAATGTAGTTACATCGGTCATGAATTAAAATGCTTTAAATGTTGCTGTTAATAATTTTGAAAATCCCATTTTAGAACGTTGCTGCTTACTTGTGCAATATGAATTGCTTTTTTCGGAATCTCATAAACCAATTTTCAGTGGGATATTCAGGGTACGGAAGGCAAGCAGGGATCCCATTGTTGGAATTGTTACCAGGTTTTTGTATGCCACCATGTATAAATGTCTGGATAAGTCTTTGTTTCAAATTTTTGATGTAGCCTTAAACAAAGTGAACACCAACCCTCACTTGGCACAATTTGGAAAAACTTTTTCCATTTAATATACTTAAGATATTCTTCTGGGTTTTTATCCAAATACAGCAAGTAATTTACCAATTCCTTCGGGGATTTAAACTGTCTTGCATCGATGTACGAATTTGGTGGAGCAACTAAGGAATAATTTCCGTCCCCGTAAACAACAGGCACCCAATCGTATAGCAGGGAATCGAAGAATTTCTCCGTAACGTAGTCCACACATAATGAATTCTCAAAGGCAAAGTAAAATTTGTATGTTTTTGCAAGGTGAGAATAACATTCTTGGCTATTTTGCCCGACGCATTTAGCACTTCCACATTCCCCGTATATGTCCACACTTGTGAATTTCTGGATTTGCTCAACAAAACTTTCACGATTACTGTGTGTGTAGCAATTGGATACAACCCAAGCTATCAGTTTCTTTTTTTGAATCAATACTTGCCGTATGTTGTGCAGTGGAGATGGTATTAAGTTTTGATTTCTGTGTTTCACAATTCTGGCATACGGATGATAAATATCAGAGTCCATTCGATGAGTCATCGTCAAATTAAAAATGTATTTGTAAGGCCGTAGATTGAGGCACGTGTTCTCCGAGGATTCCAGCAAGTAAAATATCCAGTTTTGATTCGTGGCGTGGTAAGCCGGCATTCCTTCACTGAAATTAAATATAATTCATTCCTCGAATTAGCTGATGTGACATTAATCGGAAATTGATTTATTTTTCGACTCACGTTTCAATGTCTCTCACATGGAATACAACCCCATCACTCACACTCAATAGCCTTTTGTCAAATGTAACATCACATTGAACTGGACAGTGTTGGAAACTGTTTGGGCTTATTTGGTATTCATAAGCTCCGTGGTATGCAGTCCAGAGAAGAATCCGTGTCAAATTGGACACTACTGGCTTAGAGCCAAATTTAATAGCGTAAGATTTGTAGTCAACAACACTGATTGGAATACCCGTACTACCCCATTTGAAAAATACAATGTAAAGAAAGAAACAGCTGATTATATTTACTAGAATCAACCACTGCCACTTTTTTATTCGCCGTCTTTTCCAGAAGGCAAAAGTTCTACAAAATTTAGTCATTTTTTCTAGTTAACTGCTAAGGACACTTATAATGTAGAGCCGCCACAATTCAATTCTAAATGCTAGGTGCGAGAATGTTATCAACCAAAGTGCACGTGAAGAAATTATGGTTTAGAAAAAAGTCATCTTGAAAACTGTAGTAGCATTTCGGGTGTCTCAAAATTAACCTTGAAAAAGTTAACAAAGCATTTTTCTAACGAAGCTTGGACGCCTTTCAACGTGTCTAAATTTAATCCTTTGTGTTAGTAAACCCACAGAAATAACCCATTCTCTTAATGAACAACATTTGGCTGCAGGATCACTTCTCCCTTTTGTATTTGTAACTTCGTGTGTAAGAATAGGAATTCCTCAATTAACTTATGTAAGGAAACCGAATGAATGACTCAACTACTCACGTGCGCTTAACCTGCAATCTAAACACTCTCCACAGAGTCTGGATTCGTAACTAACGGGTTGAGATAAAGTACGCCTGGTTTTACGGGAATTTTCAATGGAAATAATGCAGCGCAACTCCTCCATTCACCTCCGATCTTATGTAGCTTTCACCTGTTGGGCTGGAGATCGGGCACATGCAACACGACTGCAAGTGAAAGGGATTGTATCGAATTTCATATTATGTATTACCAGGACCAGACAAAGTAATTATAAAATTTGTAATTATTTCCTTTCGTTTAATTGTTTCAATTAACTTTAGTACTCAGGAATTTCATAATTTATAGTCAATTACGCATTACACTAAAATTCTGTCAGAAACGCTCTCAATTTGTTGCAGGTGCAAGCCTGGCTGACTCTAAAGTCTAAAATTAAGTAACCGTTATTCGTCGAAGAAGTTTTGTGACTGGACTCAGAATTTGGGAATGATTTCTTAATGCATTGCACATTTCTTCACGAGTCTTCCTGCCAATAAAAATATCAAATCGAGTGATGCGCTAGAACCATCATTACTTAAGTTATCTTGGCTAAGAGTTTACAAATAGCTTTTAAGCGCCTCAAATTACATGATGAGCTCATTTGAAATCTTAAAGCTGTTAATCAGTCGACGCGGAGTTTACTGAAGTGGTACGAGATGGGCGATGTGATGGTGTAAAACATGGCGAGGCAAATTAACAAAACAATTCTTTGTATTTATTCGCAGTCTAATTGAGAGCACCAATTTATAAGTAAAACTCTCACAGTTCAACAACTTGTATTATTTACAAATAATAAGGCCGAGCCCGTGATTGAGATTGGAGATGACCACCATAATCCCCACCAATAGGGACTTCCTGAGATTTGCCTGGATTGAAATCAATGGAGAATTGTCCACCGTTTCCCAAATCAAAGTTTCCTGCATAAGGACCGGCGGCCCCTGATTGTTGGTAGGGGTTGATTGCTGAATGGACTGGACCTCTGAATCCGCTCCCATGGGATTTTCCCCCTGAGGGTAAAGCATGGGTTGCGTAGTGGGTTTGTGGAGCTGCATGGGCATGCGCTGCGTGTGAAGGTGCACCGTAATTGACCGGGCCAAAATCCTTAAACCCTTGTGGTCCACCAGCACCAAATCCTGCAAACCCGGCACCGCCTCCTCCATGGTGACCTTGACCTCCATGTCCAGATGAATAATGTGGGGCTGGGGCTGGTTGATGACTGTATTGTGGAGCTTGTCGACCAGTATAATGGCTTCCTCCTTGATAGGCACCGGAATGACCACCTCCGGCGTATGGTTTTGGACGGGGATAATCATCACCACCAGAATATGCTTGTGGTCGTCCTTGTCCAGAATAGGCTGGACCAGCAGCATGTCCATAATGGGCTCCTGCATGACCTCCGTGTCCACCACCATGAGCTTGACCTCCATGATGAGCACCACTATGACCTCCATGAGCTGGGTAGCTTGTTTTTCCAGCAATTTCTTCATCTTTGTCACTATGTGCTGCAGCTTGGGGTTGTCTTGGAAGATGATCACCCTCTGCAACAAATCCGTTCTTTCCAGCTGTATACTTGACTGTGATTGGCTTGCCATCTGCACCAGGGTATGAATAAAATCCTCGCCGAGTGCCGTCTGGGTCAACTGTTTCTCCTTGCTGAAGTCCATTGTCAGCAGCATACTGGAAATTAATTGTTCCATCCTGATTCAATGTTCTGCTGTCTGAGAGAAGGAGCGGGTAAGTTGCTTTGGCAGTTCCGGCTCCGGCTCCTGATAAGCCGCCACTATAAGCGGCATGAGCTCCACCCCCATGACCTCCTTGGGCATGGCCATGCCCTTGTCCATGACTAGATTGAGGTGCATATGCATACTGGTTTTGGTAACCTGGTCCAGCTTGAGCTGTTTTAGCGTATTGACTAGAAACTTCTGCTTGTCTGGCATGTTTGGTGGCTTTTGCTGCTTTCTGTGCTTCAGCGGTAGCGATGAACACCAGAAGCTAATAATTTAAGAAAAAAAATTAAAATTAAATTGACTAACTGTTTTTCAAACTAAAAATCATTAACTTAGCAATGTACGTTATTAAAAACGTATAAAATTACAGATTAAAACCATCAGATTTGGTCTAATTTTAAATAGTTTTTTGAATAAAAAACTTCAAAAATTGAATACTATATACTCACCCATGCTAAATGTACCACTCTCATTTTAGGAACAACTGTTTCACGCTGTATTAATTTCTTGACTTCCAATCCAGTTCACCTTTTGAATCTGAGGACGTGATCTCTTGTGTCGGAAAAACAATTCCGTTCCTTGGTTTTATAAAGACTTCTGTGGGTGTGCAGTAGAGCAATTGATATAAAAATTAACAAGTCATGCGGTTTTATACTTTGGTGTATGATTTCAAGTCCTGTGCTGTAACTCTTGTTTAATTGCTTCCACGCATTTGAACAATACATAACCTACGGACGCGGTAAATTTGTTTCGCCTTACTTTACTTACCTTTGGTCTGGTTATTGTTGGTGGGCGGCGCCGGCGCAGGCTCACGACGACTACCCTAGCCCTTGAGAAAAATCTTACAGTGAAAGTTGTTGGCAAACACACACGTTTATTTACATGTAGAACGGATGGATGGTAGATTTTTATATACGTACCTACGTTATTTTTTGCACTAATCACAAATCAAGCCAAGCGAGGCGGACCGTTTGTTTCTACACAGTCAGTCGTGGGCACAAAGCTTGCTTAAGTAACTAGTAAAAATGAAAGTGTGGTTTTCACATAAACGCATCGATCGACATTTCCAAAGTGTGAGATAATTCCTTGGTCCGCAGGATCCTATGTGGTTCCGCTCCTTTGTTCAATACATGCAGTTAAGTATGCAGCGACTGACTGGCCACGACGATTATGAACTACGTAATACGAGCTAACAAGAATGTAATTACAAAATATAATACGTCCACTTTTCATGTACATTCTCCTTCCCAATCCATTTCAAACTACTTTTTTTATTCTTCCTAATTGTAAGGAAACTAAAATCAACTTACACCATTCTTGGTATGCATTCATTGTACCGTTTCTTCGTGCAAATCAATTTTTTATATTTTCTTCTTTGTGCACGTAGGTCGAGGGGTTGGATTGCCAATCAACATAAACATATCCATCCATTCGCATAACATAGTATACAATGGGAGCTGAAGTGGAAAATTATAATGGCTCTCACGGAGAAATAAAGAGAAAATTATTCAAGTCAAGGAATGGATGTATTTATCATGCACTCCGACAACTACCTACTTCTTCAACCAATATGATCAAGTATAATTATTATTGTTTTATAAAATTAAATGGATGGCGTCGTTTTCATTTAATTTGATTGCGGCGGCCTGTCAGTGAATTTGCTAACTAAAGGTAGATTTTAGAAATTTGCACTGATTAATTGCCAAGTCATTGCACGCCTTGCACGAAATGCAATGGATTTCGACCTTCCGCTTTAGTTCTTTGTTTTGATGCATAGCATAAGAAATCCTTGGTTAATTAGCCTTGGGGTGACTAAACTCAATCGTAAACAATAGGGTTTCTGGAAATAAAAATATTTAAAATTACATATTTTGGCCCTAACGGCCTTTTTTGATGTTTTTTTTTATTCACTTGACATTGACATCACTTTGATCCATTGTGAAGTTTACAGTAAAGAAGTGTGGGGAATCACACATTAAATTATTAAATTCTGGTGGAGTGGACAATTTTTTTCCAAGCCGGGAAGTTCTGCTCTTCGGATATAAACAAAACATTACAATAAGGAACCAGTACGAAAAACATCCTTTGCTGACGATCCGATCCGATTACCATTCCTTGGCTGTTAGCGCACGACCTTTAAAATAAGAATTAGAAAATGAATTAATCGTACACTGTAACCACACTAAATTGTCACCAATCATAAACAGTATGGCTGCATAAAAATTTATGACGCGCTACGGAAACATTTCTGTTTTGTGACACCGGTTGGATGTGCCCCATTATTGTAAAAACAAGACCGTCAATTAAAATTGTCACTTTAGCGTGAATTTGAATTTAGCAAATTCATTGGCACATAAATAATTTATTCAAGATTAAATACTGGTTTTCCTTTTCAGCTCAATGTCAACGTTCCCAACTTTCATGATTACACAAGCAGAAAAAGGCCAAGTAATTTTAAGCAGACACCGGAACACAATTTGCATGTGCCTTTCTTCAACTTAAAACTCAGCAAGGTATTCGCATTCGCAATGCGCTTTATTTACCTGCCCTTGGTGCGTATGCAGCTGGTCGCTCATATGAATGAATTGCTCTTGGTGAATATCCATAAGTTTCGCGGGACACTAGTAAAAAAATTTGTATTCAGTAATAATCTTCAGATGTTTTAAACCCTTTTGTAAATACCTGGTAAATAGCGGTATCCGGGAGAATAAATTCTGTCAGAAGCAGAGTCGAGACGTCCTCCAAAGTAATCGGGAAACTCAGACAAAGCACGGGTCCTTGGGCGCTTATTATCGTCGGCCCTCAAATCCTCAGTTCCTAGTTTAGGGAATAAAATCAATTTGTAAATTGGGGATGATTTGTGGGTTACCGTTTTTGATAAAATAAATTTGAAAAAATGTTACCTTTCAATGCTCGCACATATGATTGCCAGAACTTGGCCTTCTTCGTTGCTGGCTCATGAAGACTGAGCATGTCGAAATGGTTTCTGAAAGACGCTTCTCCAGCCATTTTTCAGGTATTTTTTTCACTTAAACTTTCTAGAAAATACAAATTTTGTTAATAAATTCAAAGTATAATCGTCTCTGGGTCAAATTTGTAGTATTTCGGTTTCAGGAAATGACAAATTGCACGACTGATACTCGTTTAGTAAAACAGCCCTCGAAAATTCAGTCAGACATGTTATTTCAACCATGTCTTTCCATCGACCGCATCCCCATATATGCGTGGCGTCAATTTTGGCAACCGCAACGACTGTGGAATTTTTGCACTTTGCGAGTATATTTAGCTCCAAGCAAGGCAACGCGTGTAAATTTCAAAGGCTGTATTTGGTGGGACCCATGATGTCTAACGCTTACAAAATTATGAATCGCACTGATTACATAATTTCTTTTGTACTGTAAGTTTGCAAATTCCTGTGCCAAACTCAAATGGATGGAAAGACAATACAGCAGTTGCGTAACAAGTTCCTTTCCAATAGCGGGTAAAGCCAAGGGGCAAACACGTATTTTTGTGACTTGAAACTTGGTTTAAAAAAATATTTTAAGAAATGAATTTTTACTAAAATACTACTAAGTGTACAAATTACTTGTAAAATTTGAGAACTAATTACTTGATATTTGCCAATCAGCCGCACTTTCAAATGGAATTTACAAAAGCACACAAAAACTATGATGTCCTGTCAGCTATTCAACCAAATTCAAAGTGAGTAAATTTTTGAATTGAATTCTGTTTTTCTTGACTTACTTTGAAGGGCACCGATTGTGTAAATTGTGAGTTCAGAGCGTGTGCTGGGGCTTCCTTTATTCCAAAACGCTAGTGACGAAAAGGCCGTAGAATCAGCAGATGTGAGCAAATTCACAGTGGGAAAATTGGCAATTTGTCAAAAATGAAATCTAAAATTAGCGCTAGTGTTTATATATGGGGCATGGTCGAATAGTCATTAAAAAGGGAGTTACTCGTACTCCCGAGTTCCGTTTTCTTCAACGCAAGAAATACTCCCACTTGAAAGTTATATGTATCCCAATTTGGTCCTGTTCAAAACCCTTTTGAAAAAATCCAAACATTTCCCTCCTCCCATTTTATTCTCCTCAACAACGATTTAATTGCGTAACTCGCATTTATTCCGACACGACTGCATCCGCTTTTAATTTTGATTAGATTTATTGCAATTAGCTCTTAACTTGGCATAGTTTTGTCAATAAATCTCACCCAAAGAGCTTAACCAAGGCTAACCCACAAGGTTATTCAAATTTAAATGCGTTCTACCAGGATTCAGACTTTATTTATTTTACTTTCTCAAATCCGGGTGCAAAATGGGAATAGCTCAAGGCAGAACAGCTATCCCATTCAAAATTACAGACTTAGACTATTTCAAGGATACCACGAATAAGAGGAAATCCAACCGGCCAACTCGATTTGTTTTTGCAAAGTGCAACCAACATGCTTTCTAATACGGAAGTGCTATGCTATATCTAGCTCTGCATTGCATTGGCTTCAAGATTTTAAGTTAAAATTAACCAAAGGTCTTCGGGAATCGAAATTTGGGAGATCTTGTCCTTGAAGGTCCACCAACCTTTCTACGACTCGACGTGCGACTTCTACAATAATGCAGTTGGAAAAACTGTAGATTGTGGCCCATATACATTTCACCTCGTGGTGCGATACGCATTTAGTCTATTTGTAATACATGAATATTAATCCTTCTGGCACTGAATGCTGACTTTGAATTGCGTACTTCACACTTTTGGACAACGTTTCTTAAACTAAACAGATGACAAAACAGCTAGAAAAGTCTATTCCTGAATCGGTTAGTTTATGAATCATGGATAATTCCAGTTGTGATAAACAGAAGTGAGAAGCAGTGCGCATTATGTGGAAATTAACACACGAATATTATGGAATATTTCTAAATTAAGCACACATTGTAATATTTTGTAGAAGGCATACTTAAAAACTCCATCCCGAGTAAAACAAAACAAATGGAATACGATTATCAACTTAATATGAAACAATTCCAGGATTGCGGGCCGCATTTCTTGCATATAATAATTTGGATATCTATTGAGTTAGGACAAAGATATGATGTTTCTTTTCAATCTAAATTGCCCCTTCCTAACCAGCTGGCAAATATTATTGCATCAATTGCACGTATGTTTGAATGGGTGGCGTGCAAGATGCCAAGTTTTGAATGCGTCCTGTCCATTAAGTTTATAGAATTGCGAAATTAAAAGGTATATTCACATAATCACTACCTGAAATACAGCTCGTTTCGATTTGATGTTCGTAAAATGGCGTAGGCGTAGACATTTACTGTGGAAACTCAAGTAATTTATGTGCAGCACTGCAGCAGCAACCAGCAACAGCAGAAGCCGAACGAGCACGAGTTTTGATTTCAGTAATGATGCGTGCACATTTATGCAGTCTGACAAATTTAACCCCCAAAAATCAACCGTATGATGTGCAAGGCATCTTGGCTCCGCTGTGGCTGTCAGCCCCTCGGGAAAGATGATGCAATCTCGGTGATAGAGAGGACACCGGTCGAGCTCAGAGGCCTTAACCCAGTCAGTTTTTCGGGAGCATTTAGGAATCGTTACTGGATTAGGGTTTTAGCTGAAGACAAAATAGACCAACAAACCGGACCCAGTACGAGAAATACAGGTAAGTACATATTTGCAATCATGTCGCGACGCGATGTATTTATGCTCCTATTATTGTGGTTATGGTATTTGATATTGTTCAATTAAGAGGTTAAGTCAGTGGAAAGTGGAACTGATATGCACAGAATATAGCTGCATGACCTCATAAACACTTGGAGTAGTAACTTTCAGTTAGGTATGTCCAGTCTCCTTGACCTGACCCTATGCTGTGCTCTTTTTTCTTGAACATAAATTTTTAACGCCATTACCTTCCAATGAGTCCTACCCGTAGAACAAATAGAGTGTTTCCAAAGTTCAAATACGCAGAACCGATTTTTTAAACTAACTAACTGAGCACTATTAATTTTCGAGTGAATCTCCACCAAGATCAAATTTTTAATGTTCGTCAAAAGCCAATAAATACGAGCAAGCCAAGGACATCCGTCAACTTATCGAAAGTTTTGAAATAACATTTTTATTAAATTTGGATTAGGTCGCTGCTGAGCTAAAATGTCACTGACCCCTGTAAAGTCGTTTGAACCCTGGAAAACTGCCGGTGTCGCCGGAGCTGGGGACAGTGGAAGTGCACGAGTTCGGACATATAGCGAGGTTTTGCGAACTAATTTAAAAAATTCCACTATTCAACCCTTGATTGAAACCACTCCAGCTGCTGAAAATTGTGGAACTGGATCACAGAGTGTGGCAGCTAACGAAGAACCTAATTCCATTGCAGAAATTACCAAGACTGGGACTCCAGACGTGCCAAATGGGGAATCAAACGGCCTGCAGAGAAAAGTCGCAAAGTGGTCGATACTTTTTATCACCATGGCTGTATTACTTTACTTTATCCTAACAGGGATTATGAAATAAGCTACCAAATTGCGATCAGAAACGAAATTGAGCAATATCTTAACAAGTTTTCTGTATTCAGTTTGTTGTAAACCATTTACACATTGTTTAGAAATATACACAGAAAATTCGGAAATTATTCTTGATGTTTCTGAAACGTATCTTAACAATTCTTGACAGGCAGACAAGCAATCTATTTTTCGTGTTGTATTCCAAACATGAGTTGTGACCCTTTTAATCCTTTAACGACTTTCCATTCAGCACCGTATTGCTGGCATGAACTATCCATAAACCCTGTCTGCCATGAATGAATTTCGTCGTTCCTACTTTTCCATTCATCGTACATGTCATTGATAGTATAATTTGTGTATTTAATAATTTGGATTGCCTGATGAGCCCCTTGAATTCTTTCTGTCAAACTTGAATCATCTCCCACTTCGTCAATCGTTACGTACAAGTTAGATTGTCCAACTCTGCTCTCTTTGTTGACAATGTTGAGCCATTCCAAACTTTTCAATTCTAAGCTTTTCATGTCGTGCTTAATTCTTTTAAGCTTTGTTGATTTGAAAATTTCAACCAATATTTGAAGTGCTGACATGCATTGAATATTCTTGGCAATCTTTTCGAAGTGCTCAACGGCGGAATGAAGAGGAAGGCCATTGCCGTTGTTGTTAGACTTTTGGAATTGGATCAAATTCCTCATGATCATTTTCATTTTTGAATAAAGACAAGAACATCGAGCTAGTATGTCAATAGCTTTTGATAACAGCTTGCAAGCAGGGACCAAAATCGGTTACATTGCCACACCTGGCCACATGTTCTGGATGTAAGCCATCTGAAGTGATGTTGGCGATCTTATGAAAACATAAGTAATTATTGAGACATTTGACTTTTAAGCTGCAATAGTGTATTCCTAATTTGGTGCAATGGTGCATATAGTGTATAATTATTACAAATTCATTGCGGCTGTCGGAAAAGTCGTCAAGAAGTGTTTTGGCAAATTGCTGCCACCCATTTCATTTCTCGCGGTTACGGGTCGAACTTAAATTCACGCCTAACAAATTATGTTTTGTCGCACTACTGTGGACACGTAAAATTTGAGTCTTGGGTGGTTAAAAACAGAACATTGTTTCTGATTGCCAAACAGAAATTATGCTTGTTCATCCTGAAATGCTTTGTTTCGAAAATTGGTATCAATAAAGTATAATGGTTACTAAGACTAACTTCAATTTCAACCCATCAATTTTTTCAATTATCAGTTGACTTCTCTTAATGTCCTCCGAAATCTCCGAAGCTAGCCAAGAACTAGGCTGACAACTTTCAATTTGGAATCAAAATTATTTTAGGCCCTGTTAAACCGACCAGATCGACAAACGAACAAATACGTTGGGGGAATGAGTGGGAGGTTCTGATGGAACAGAGTGAATTTAGTGCTTTGCGTTTGCTAAAAAACAAGACTAGAGAATCTTACTAATCTTAGGATATTCAAAATTATTTTGTAATTATTCGTCGTCATCACTCATCAGTTCAAAAGATTTCGACTTTACGACCAAATTGCGCTTATATATATTCATAATTTGATGGACATCTTGAAATATAATAAATAAAGATTTTAAAGAAATTTTAAATTGTTTTCGGACCTCAAAGCAAACTTATTTGGCATATTTCTTTCTCCTCACTGCACGAAGCTTTGGAAACTTTGTTTTCTGTCTCTTGCTTTCTATTTCAAATTTCCATTCACTTAGCCATTGGCGAAGAGTTTGATCCCATTCGTTCCATTCTAATATTGTAGTCTTAATTACTTTGATGATAGCCAGGCCCACTTTCAGAGTCTGGTAAAGTGCAGAAGTAACACGACAAACGTGTGGATTCCGATCTTCTAAAGTGATGTACAAATTAGATCGTCCAGCTCCGTTTTCCCGTTTTACAAGTGCGATTTTATATATGATCAGTTCCAGAAAGTGTTTTATTTCTCGATAAAACACATCCAATCGTGGTCTTATTCGGGTCTTGATTTGTAATTGATATAGCTTGATGGTGGCCAAAACTTTTTCGTATCTCTCATTCTCATTTGCCTTAGGCCCAGACTTAGTGATACGTGCCCACCTTCGGAAATCTTTTTTAATTCTGTAATAGCTTGTCATTGATACGCAGAATTGCAAGTAATGGACGTTTATATAGAGCTTGTACATAGGAAGCAGATTTGACGATAACCACTCAGGGTACGATTCCTGGATGTCACGAATGAACTCAACACCTTCGCATCTGTTCAAAAATTCAAATCAATGATAACAACGCCTAATTACCGGCCCTCCAAAATTTTCTGCACACTTACATATTTTCTGCAGGGGACACGGGATATGTTTCTAAGAATGATTTCGCTGTACTACTTCCACCCATTTCGCCCTATTTTTGAGGTAAATATGTTGTAGACGATAAACTGGGATCACTGCTGCTGCTGCTCAATAGCAATAGCAAAATATAATATCGCTCGAACTGCGTCAGTCTGACGTGCCTTCTCTAAATGAAATTAAGCTTACTTCATTTAACTGTTTTATGTTTATTTAATTTATTGCAAATTCTCTATGACAATAACAATTATTGGAAATTTGAGAAATATCAAAAAATACATTACGAAATTAATTGATTGTTTATTTGTAAATCAAAATTTGTTATAGTAACTGATCTGTGCAACACCAGTCGAATCTTGAACACCTACCAAGGCGATAACGACCTGAGAAGGGGATTCGAACTCAAATGTCCAAACGCCACATTGAGAAGTGCACTTCCAAATCCTGTTCCCCTATTATCGCCCTGGGAATATTCAAGAATTATTATTTTCTAATAAATGAACCCACGCTTTTTCATTGTTTTTTTAGTAATTTTATTTTTGCGAAAGGCAGCAATTCTGCTTGCAAGATCTATAAAGTCGGAATCTATACTTACAAAATGAGACGGGCTAGCAATATCCACGTGAACCCATACTCCTGTGAAATCATTTCCAAGGTGTGATTGAATGAATAATCCAGCACATGATGCTAGGGCATTACTTCTGTTCTGAAATTGTCCATATATTAATTTAACATCACTAACTTGACAAGAATGCAAGGTAAGTAAAATGGAAGTAAAATACCGCAACTGAATTTTTCATGTCGGCAACTGATGATTTAAATTCTGTGAAATGAAACTCTGGGGCAAAAATAATTGGAAACGTCAAGTCTCCAGATGTCTTTCCAGCTTTCACAAAAGCTTGTTCCCAATCCTCATCGCTGGTGAGTATGGCAGCATGAAATTTTCCAGTAGCAACTCCCTTTATGAAAGTTTATTATATAAATTCTTGAAAATAACTGAACAAAAGCTTTCTTCCGTGGTCATCTAACCTGGGCTCCAGTAAGAGTAGCCATGTCAATTATAATATCCGCTTTCAAAACAGATTTAGCATAAGCAACCCCATCGGATAAGACTAGTCTTCCTTCTGCATCCGTATTGTTTATCTCAACAGTCCTTAAATCAGATGTAGGGTAAAAGGAATTAAAACCAGACGAATACGACTGTGTGGGTAAGTCGTTGTAAATTAATTACTTCTTCGAATACATAGTTAGAATGTCATCGGGCCGAACGGATAATGGTCCCACGGCATTTTCCGCAATGCAAAGTAAAGCATGCAGATTCTCTTTGAAACCTGCCTTCACCGCTAAATAGAATGCATTTAGAATGGCAGCAGCGCCTCCACAGTCTCGCTTCATTCCTTGGATCCCTGTCTGCATGTATAATCAAATTCAACAAATTGACACATTAAAAAGTGGCTCACAAATACTTACTTTGCCTTTAATAGATAAACCGCCAGTATCAAATACAATGCCCTTTCCAACCCATGCAATGTGTTTGCTACCATTTTTTGGAAGATGACTCAGTATTACCAAAGCGGGAGGATGTTCGGCAGCCTTCCCAACGCTATAAATTCCCTCGAATCCGCCCATAAGTAAATCTTCCCCACGAATTACTGTTGCCTTGATATCAAGTAGCCCAGCAATTTTTTCACACTCCTACAACAAATTAAAAGTAAAGTAAAAGTGCACAACCTCGAAATACTATATACTGAACATTAACAACTACTAACCTTAACAAGTTGAGTTGTATTCATTTCGTTGCAAGGCATGTCAATTATTCGGGCAGTGTTTCTGACGGCAAAAGCTGCGTGCTCAAGCAGTGCGATCTCCTGTTCGCTTAATGTATTACAGCTGCCTGCGGTTTCTCCAACAATAATAAATTCCACAGTTACAACTTGACCATTATGACCGCAATTTTGGCAAGACTTCCAAGAAACAAGTGGAAAGGCACGAGCAACGGCACAGGCCGAAGCAAACACATTTGTCTTTTCGCAAATGATCTAGTAATCGTATCAAACAAAATTTAAGTTTCCAAATCCAAATTTGTGCAAAAAGAAACTGTGACTTTGTGTACGGTTTGCTCAATAGATGGCAAACACAAGAACTCACATTCAAATTTAGCAAAATTACAATATTACCACAAAATATTCATCCACGCATGCTGAAAATTTTTGAACGTGTCGCGTAATCGTATGAGAATTGGATGGTGTATTGTTGCGAGACATTGTTCTCGGCAAAACTGCAATTCTTGCCAAATTCAAGTACAAAGGACACCACTCTGCTCCTTCCAGGTTTTTGATGGCTGCAGAGTAAATCTAAAGTTAAATAAATTAAATTGCTGATCAAGAAGCACAACCACAAAAATTCAAAAGTTCGGCATAGTTTCGGTACTTCTTCAGATACTCGCGGCTCCATTTTACATTTGACTTGCTCATATGGAAGTTCTCGGATGTGATCCAGTCTTCCAAGAATAGTTACAGGATGCTTTCGTGGATCGCATCGCTGCAAATTTCCGGAGAACTTGATTTCAACAGGACCTCCACCGGACATGATTCCTCAAAGGTACAACTAAGAGAGTAATCGAATCATATATCATATTTTAGATTTTATCTGAGGATATGATAATTACTAGATTGCATTATTATGCTTTTTACGTTATTTATGGCGAACCTGGCGAAGTTACAACACAAATGCAAATACTATAATAATTATTATTGTGTTGTGATTTCTTACCTGAAATGAATTCCTAGAATTCACACAATTTTACCCCAAGCCACTGGATGAGTTCTACGTGATGAGTTCAAAGTTCAAACTACAATCCTACTGACACGTCACTCACTACCAATTTACATTACGGAAGATGGTTAACTCTGCATAACTTTAAGTAATCAACACTCCTCACGCTATAAGCCATGTTGTACAGGCAAATACAACTTGCCGTGGCCGGTATTGACAATAAAATTCAATTTTTTGAGATTTTCGCTCCTCCAAGACTGCAGTTTCTGTTTCTGGCACCAGCTGGCCGCCCGTTGAAGAATTCGGATCGTCAATCTTCCTTCGCGTCGCGCGTCGGTCGCGACGCGACGGACGGATATTTACATTACAACTTTAAAATTTGAGACGACGAGTGACTTCGAAGGAATTAATCTACCAATTAATTGTTTCCATTCAAAACCTTATTCCTATCACAGCTGACTAATATCAAAATGAGCAAGAAAGGGCAAAACATATTTCATTAAGGTACATGATGAATATTTCTTTATTCAAAGTTAATTTTTTGTGTTTAAATAATGCAAGGTTGAACATTAAGTTTGTTAGTAGTATCTTTGTGCCTTGATCACAAAATCAGTGATGACTCATGTTAATTACCATTAAGTTGTCAAAATTTTTAGTAGGAAATGCAAAGCAGTACAGACAGAAATTAAGGTTTTTGTGTAGTCATCTTAGACAACTTGAAGAAGTTAACGTGTTTTTACGGTAGGACCGGTCGGCATGAAATTGGCATAATTTAATTTCGGCCAATCAGCCTAAATTCAGACTACACAGTGAATAAAAATCTTAGAGACATGATTACCCCCACGTAATAGAATGTAGTACGGCATCCAATTTTCCAATTATATTCCGGAGCAACGAAATTGTTTGGAGCATCGGACTCGGACACACGCCAATAACGCCACACACACCGCCCACATTGATCCGTTTCAGAGTTACACGGATTGTTTACAATTTCCGAGTGCCATGGTGATCCGGACTGGAATACTTCAACCAACGAGGACAAAAATTCATTCTAACAGAACTGTTATTGATTTAACAGGAATTACGAGAATGTTCTGAAGAAGCCCTTTGTAACTTATTGTCCTTTTATATCGATGTACCTATAGTCATTTCATTTAATTCTTACGCAATCCAATTCCAGCTTCTAGTTGGCGGAACAGAATAGTCGTGTCTCGTGTGTGTGATGTACAAGGAGAGTAGGGTATAAGAACTGCAGTCACTTTGTCAAATTATGTAAATTCCGATGACTGACTGCAAGTTAAGACTGTGTGTATTTGTGACAGATTTACATTACATTCTGTGCACGCGTTTGCTGCCCAACAAGGAAACCACACAATTTTCTAGAACTATACCCCATACCAGTCCAAATTCGTGAATGATTGACGTAAGAGTCCTTAGTTCTAGTAAACAACGTTATTTTGCAAACCTTGGCTGTATTAACGAGTGAGTGGAGTGCTAGTAGCGAATTGCGAAGCTCTTTTCTATATCTTGTGGTGAGGAGAGGATACCCGAAAGAACAGGTAAAGCGGCTACAATAAAACGCTATTTTATTTTTGAATTGATAAATATGTCAATCTTTAACATAGAATTCACAACTGCTAATAGCAAATTGATCGTGTGTTTGTGGCACAATCGGGGTAGATCCTTGTATGTATTTTGAGAGCCAAGTAAGGGAGGAGGATAAAGTACCCACGAGCTTCCAGACTTGCCGTCTAGACCTGTAGATCCTGGGGTAGATCCTTTCTTCAATTCTTCAGATTAATTCCAAGAATGTAAAAATTCAATCATTGCACTTCAAAAATTGGGATAATGGCTCAACAAAGAATTTGGTTTCGTATTTTGCAGTGAATCCCACTCCGCGATGAAAATCCCCAAAACCGTGGCAATCTGCTCACTGCAGAATAATCTAATTGAAATCGAACCGCAACATCGTAAATGGCGTCGCTCCAATGGATTTCAACTTCCCCTTCACCCCGCGCAAGTATTGTCCTGGCTGTCGATTATAAGTGCAATAGTTTTCACTTATACTGTCCTACTAATCAATATGCCATCGGAATTAATTCTTCAATTCATCCTGACGACCGGTTTGATATTCATTTTATTTACAATATTTTACATGGCTGCTATACTTCTGGATCCCGCTGATGAATTCGTTCGAAAATCCAAATCTAACAAACCAGTGCCAGAATTTGACAGGAGTAAACACGCCCACGTGATTGAAAACGGCCGTTGTCATTTATGCAATATTACAGTCACCAATACCAGAACCAAGCATTGTAGTCTGTGTAACAAGTGCGTGAATGGATTCGATCATCACTGTCGATGGTTGAATCATTGTATTGGTGAGAGAAATTACTTTTACTTTTTTGGAACTGTCGTCCTTGCCAGTTTTGGATGCTTGTTGCTAATTTTTAGTTGTATATTTGTTATGGTCACCATTTGGTGGGGAAATGCCATGGATAATGCCATCAATAAGCATTTGGTAAATGTCTCTAATGAGAGTGACAATTCGACAATTTTTTCCAATGAGACAAGTACTGCTCTGAATGTCACCGATTCAACATGGAATGGGGCAAATGATGAAGAGTATTTCAATGAAAATGTTTACAAGACAGTCATGTTAGGAATTGCCTTAATAATTTTTCTAATTGCGATTAGTATGCTGGGACACTTGTTCGTGTTTCATGTGTACATTTGCTGTAAGGGATTGACCACTTATGAATATTTGAGACCACTACCACCCAGTAGTAATGATGGGGATTCGGGGAGAAGTTCTGGAGGATCAAGATCAATTAGTGGACAACATAGTGTGGACGGACAAAGTATTTCAAAAGAAGTTGTCGAGGCCGAAGACAAAGGTGACGATAAGATTTGGAGCACTATGACAGAGATTGATTTGGATGATGCGAAAACTAACAACAAAATAGTTGAGAAAATGTCTGTAAGAAATAGGATAGCAAACTGGAGAGTCTGGAGAATTTTTAAGAGGGGAAACAAAAATAAAGTTAAGCCGAAACATTAACATGAATTCATTGAAATAAAATGTATTAACTGCAATAGTATCAAAGTAAAGCAAACTTTTTGAAAATTGAAACTAATACCTTAAATTTAAAATAAATAAATCTAATGTGAGTCTTTCGGTAAACTGCAGGAAAGATGTACAACGGAAACGGAACCATATGTATTAAATTAAGGATTTAAATTAGCCGTCCATTATGATAAATTGTATGCAGTAACATTTTTACTGATTTTGTAACAAAATAAATTGCTGTAATTCACACTGGATTACAAATGAACTAATATTTGCATCACAAACGCTTTTGTTTTATTCTTTTAATTTCCGATTTTCATTGCACGCATTGTCCTAAATTACGGTTGCATATAGAACCCCTTCAATAAATTACATATAAAACCAGGTATTTTTTCTCATGTCAAACTCCCTGAGAGACGGATGTGGTTCGGTCTCGGTGCCGTCGTGCCGTTGTGTTAGTTTGTATTTATTTTAGAGGAAGCCCTCAGGGTTTAATACACCTTCCCAAGGGCTGCAATACAAGTGGTTGGTAAATGGTCGAACTCAAAAGCGTGAAGCTTTTTACTCCCATGCATCCGCATCTCATTCTCAAGTAAATGAAAAAGAACTCTTCAGTCTACAACAACACTTTGTTTCGTTCTCATCTCCTCTTCTAAGTAAAAGATCAACACTACTACTCTACTATATGTCACGGACAGGTAGCTAGCTCATTGTTGTATTTTGTTTGTATATCCTTTCATTTAGTGGTGACATTCAAAAATCATTTACTCCCGGATTTACAATTTTAGCATGTCGCATCATCGTACGCTGTACGTAATAGCGAGTGAAAATTTAGAGTAAATACATAAAAAATCAACAGAGAGCTGGACTGGACAATTATTTCTGCACGTACAAACTATCTTTGTGAAGGTGTACATCTTCAGCTTAGTATTTTTGTTGTGGAGTTTGCTAATCTTGAGGTCTACGTCGGTGAAACATTAATCACACGGATAACTGTCAGGTACGTCACGCCAAGGATTCGAATTTTATTTGTTTAACGAGCGGGATCATGGAGGATGACGCAGTTAGATATGCTATAATTACTTATTAGATAAATAGGATAGTGTTTAATTACAACAAGTATACCTGTGTAGTTCTTTGTTTCAGTCATTCTCTTAACCAGCTGGAACTTATCATGTAAAAAGCTGGAAATCCGCCCGTCGTCGTCCGTGTTTGGTTTGGGTTGGGCGGAGAGAGATTAAAGTTAATGTAATTAAAACCCCAAAAAAGAAAGGGAAGTCCTCCGGACGCATACGTATTCAGCGACGTAAATTATTCGAAGGACACAAATTGCATGTCCCAAATCGCAGTCCAAGTGACGCCAAAGGCTAACCTTTCCCTGTTGTAGTCAGTGAACCGGTGAATTGATTATTTCTATTATTTACTGCCCTCGCCCTCCCTGATAACAATTGTTGCAAAATGTCATTTATGTTTAGCTCTTAAGCACCGCATGCATGCCACAAATCTCTCCCTATTCATTGTGAATTTGTGAATGGATAGCCAAGCCAAGGCATTACCATCATTTTTGTGCTGATTGCTGAACACTTTAATTGTCAGCAGCCGTCATTGGCTTTTATAACTGCCGGCGGAAATGGTATTTTCAAACAGAAGAATATCGAATATAATGGGTAACGTATTCATTTCATTGCTTCTGATGATAGCGTATTCAATGAGCGGTTCTGGCTGTTAACGACACATTTTCATAATTTTAGTTGATGTTATGAAAAAAAGCACTACAAATGGTATCAACCTCTTCCTCGTGGAATTGAAAATTACTGCCGAATCCTACTCCACTCTAATTAAAACTATTTCGCAACTACTACTACTGTGCCAAACGAGCATTAAAAACCTCGTAGTAGGATACAGGGTGGCAAAATCTGCAGAACAGGATACAAACAGGAGTTATCAATTTAATATCGCGTGCAATAATACGTGTTCCGCGTATCTAATCAAATGCGAGATAATTCTACGTACAAGTTATTGAAGGCCATCCTCGGCGCCTTTAACAATAAACGAGCTTTTCAGTGAGAAACTCTTCAAATTGCACTTGAAATATTTTCAATCCCAATCTAGTTTCTAAGTATAGTGTTGGCGAGGAAGGTGCTTTCCACCAGTCACTTTATGGATTCTAATAATACAAAAATACAATACATACGGTAGCCTGGCCCAGATTTCCACACGTCACGTTCACGTTAAATCTTGAAGTGAAGTAAAGTGGAATGACATTTTGCCTAGCCCAATAACTCCGCAGTTGGAAAGGGTTTACTTTTGGTTTGGTGTTTGTGTGTGCATTGCGGATTTGCCTCGACTTGAGCGTGTTTTGAATTAAATCTGAGCTTTTGTGTTGTTCCTTCCTAGGATTCCGCGAGTTTGAAATCCTGTGAGCATTGAGAAAATAATGAAAGACGCTCATGGAAATAGCAATGGACGGAAAGATAGTTCGGATCTTGCATCTGCTTCCAGTTCTTTAGGAGATTCCTTCCGTGAAAGTGGTAAGTCGGTTTATTTAATATTGGCGAATTCCCATTATATCACATTTCTATTACCACAATTACGCGTTGTGATTACACTTTGTCGAATGGCAATTCCATTTATTTAGTACCATACAATAGTATTTCCTGCTCTAGTGTCTGTCTAATGTTACATTACATGGAAGGTGCTAGCGTTTGCGTTACGTTATAAAATTGTTGTAATACAACCTCAAGTTTACTCAGTTTTTGCTTTCTGGTCTGGACTAGTTTCCTCGTTCAATCTGATACATGGTTGGTTGTGCAAGTGTTTTTCCCTACCTGTTTGCAATAAATATGATAAAATAATTTTTCCTGTGCGTGCCGAGCCCTAAACACCATACATTAATCAGATCACAACAAAAGTCAAGGAGCGTGTGCTCATACATACGTAGCGTAGCATGAGCCTGTACGACTAGACCGCGATCTTACATAATCATATAAGCCATTATAATGCAATAAGGAATTCATAAGCACTTGGTAGCATACCACGTTCATATGCATTATTTATGATCCCCTTGTGACCGAGTTTATGGTATTAATTTTGCCACTAACACCATCACACTTTTGGCCAAATTTTAAAGCCAACATTTTTATTCTTGCAATAATATTTGTGCAAGATTAGATATTCTACGGAATCAGAACTCCTGAAACGAATCATCCTTGGATCGCATACACTTAAGATAATATTATTTTTATTATGAGGTTCCAAAACGTAATACAAATTTGGTCATATACCTTTAAGGTACAATATCCCCTTCCATCACGGATACTATTCATAACCGAAACACAGTCCACCCGAATCCCTTGTGGCACGCATGACATGACATGGTATAAAAACACAAGGAGGCACACCTGTCGTCCCAACTAAACTCTAGAAACAGTCAACCTGATGGCGAAGGGAAGGGGAATATAATTTTTAAGGCGGATCTTAAACCCACCTTTACTGTACACGGTACTACCTTCCTATCATCTTGAGAATGTGAGCATGTATATGCATTGAAAATATGACTTGTTCACGAAAGAACAAGGAAGGACCCGGCCGGTTACGCGGGAAGTAAACACTCCCTTTATTTTCCCAAGTCAACAGCGGAAAACAGTATCGTTTTTGCCAGCCCTTCCCTCCAATTTTTTTACGGCCGTCAAACGGACACTTCAGGAATTAAATATTTTTAGGGAGCGGTACTTTGTCAGTTGAAAGTGAGTTAGAAACCACGTCCGGAAATGATTAAATTATACAATGCAGCGGTACCCGGGTGGTCCACCATTAGCCATTCGTCTTAAAAGCCCCAAAAACCACACGTAAAACTCTCACCATTGCATTGGATTGGTCATAAAATCCCAACAAAGCTAAGTAATTAAGCAAAAAATAAACTTTCCTTATTTGGAATCGATAAGTTCATAGGACTTGAGGCTGCAATTTTATCAAGAGGAAATGCAGGAGGAGGTTGGGTGGGTGTACAGTGCATTAAAATATATTACGCTTATTGAATTCCTGACAAGTTGAACACACCTACAGAATGGGAAGAGCTAGTGGCATATCAGGTGCAAAAAAATGAACAACTTTTTGTACGATGTAAAAACAAAACGGAAGAAGTAGTCTTCAGTCGTCGAAAAAACTGAGAAGCAGCAAGCCTGTCTATGTAAGGAAGCTCCACGGGATTGTACTGTATTTGAACAAGGAAAAAAGCGTCGTCGTCGTCCCTGCTTCAGGAATTTGAATTACATTTGATTTGGTGGGAAGGTAGTAGAAGATGCATGGATGATGCAGTCAACCGTAGCATCTTCATTTCAAAAGAGACACAAGACAGACGAAGACGAGTTCTTCCAATGAACCCTGCCTGAGCAGTACTGTATAGCACTTGTTGTTATGTTAAACTGGCTGACTGCAATACGTTCAACCTGAGCATTTTACACGGAAGGTTTTTGCCCCTCTCATTTTCATCTTCAACGATGCGACGGACGACACTACATTGGATTTTGTGATTTACGTTTTTTTAGTAATTCATTGAGGGGCAAAAATCACAGGGGCATCAGGCGGATATACTATTAGGCTTTAGGCATAGGAGTGCATGAATATTTGTAAAAAGGATATTATTTTGACTGCTGGTATGTCAATTTATGATTGGATTTGCACTGCCCTTCTGTTGTGGAATTGGAAATGGAAAGTATTTTTATATTTGTAACGCTTTTCGTTCAATGAAATCGAACAAGGACGTGACTTTTACCGCTCAATTCAATTTGTGGTTGAACGGAAGTTCGGCCGTGCTTCATTGACATGGCGAATGCTGCACTACGGTCTGGATTTGCAATTTAAATACTTGATTTTTGAAGGTGATTTGTGTGATCTGTGATGTTTTCAAAATACATATACAGACCTAGGATTCTAATGTCACTACCACAAACATTTGTCAGCACAAAATAAAATTAATGGATGATGTATCCCTATAATATTGTCAATGGGTTTTCAAATCATGTCTTGAAATTATGAACGGCTTATCGGAGCTGAAGTGACTAATCGGTTAATCCTGACGATGATCTATTAGAGTACATTCATTAGAGCGTATGAGACACGCACACCGCTGTAGCAGTGCTTGTGGAATACAAATTCAATTGGCAACGGACTCCCAGTTTGTTAGTACTTAATTTATGTGCTTTAAAATTTTATTTCCCAAAATGGGAAAGTGTAAAATTCGGAATACGTTCTTCACCAGACCACCTACCTGTCTGGCTATGATTTGTACCGACTGCGCGAGGTCATCACAAATTAACACACATCTGGTATGGCACAATCGTAATCGTAGGGTCATAATATTTTCACGCGACAACCTGAGTTAATTTACAACATTTCCTTAAACTCAGGTTTGCGTAATCGGACTAGGATCCGTAAACCCATAAATAACACCGATTATCTCCATGTAAGGTCCGCGACGACACTTAAATCATATTCCACCTGAACAAGAAATATTAGCTGGTAACTTTCTTTCAGGAGCACCCATACATCACCCTCTCATTTTCCATAACCAGAATGGCTGAAGAAGTACTTGACAAGTGCAATTCAAGTCTTTTTGTAATGCATCGCATTATGTTACGCTATTGCACCACTTAAGCATGTGCAGTAAGAGGTGGGTTCTAGTCTTGTCTTAGAAAGGAAATAAGCTTTTGGGCTGTCATCACCAAAGCATGAGTGAAAATTACGAAATGAAAGATGAGTTTTAGAAGTCATTCGTTCGTATAGGATGACTTATGCTCTTTTAATTGCATGACTCCTTTTACCAAATGCCATTTGAACCTGAAGAATTGATGGGCTTGACAGCATTTCCTTGAATCATATCAGGTTGAGTTGAGTTGGCGTTTTAGAATTGCGAAATACCAGGGTGTTAACTAGGAAATGTCAGATTGTGAATAAGGAGGATTCTCACTGCGAAGATTTCTCACCTGAAGATTATCAGTCGATGAACTCGCTTCAGTTTTAACGTGGTCAATTACAATGACAACTTAATTGCTTGTCCGCATTGGCAGTTATTGTTTGAATGGGATTTTGCGTGCATTCACATTACTAAAAGAGAGTTAACAGTTCCCAAATGGATTTATTTGGAGCGATGTTAATTTGAGATTGCCCAACACCCATCATGTTCATGTTCAGTTGTCAAATCTTTGATTTGAACTCATGCAAGTATCGATTGAGAAACTATTTCGGGATTCTGCCTAAAACTCGTTCTGGAATTATTAGCTTTCACTTGGATCGTATATTGTGGATCTGGGTTCTACTAGCATGGTATTTTTATGTCATCTCGTAAAACTTCCTTAACTGAACAAATACCATTTAAGCATTTAAGGGCAGAGGGGAATTTTCAATTAAATGAATCTCAGTTTCTCTTTTCTTAATTAGTCCTTACTTTAGAGCCCTGCAAATGAATGAAAAAATCTCACAGTATCCTTTGTTAGGTTTCCTTTAGACAAGGTTTGCTCATTGTTGTTTATTTACAGTAGCTGATTATTTACTAACAAGCAGAAATGGCAATGACATCTTGGTAGTATGATGTAGAATTTCCCCAGTGGTGATGGTTAAATTGACAGAGCATACAAATGTTGTATGGCAAAGGCAATGTGCTAAAAATAGCCTTAATGTTGTTTGCTGTTTTTTATTGTCTCTCGGAGTAAAAATGATGCATGAATCTTACGGCACGGCTCCGGCACTCTCGTAGTGAAGGAAATCCTACCTACAAAAAATACCAAGTGTGGAATTAAATAGTAGTAGAATCAATTCTTTTGATAATTTGAAACTTGAATCAATTAAGCCCATGGTTTGCGAATTTGGGAGGATAATAATTCCCTCTTTTGACACACTTTTCCAATTAGAAGTAGTAGTTAGAAGTACATTGAAATTTAGGGTTCCGCCAATCTAGGTGCAATTGAATTTATATTTTAAGAAATTGTGTAAAAGTCAGCTTGACTTCCCGGCCAATTCGTGGGAAATTAACCCGATCCTTCGCTTTCTTCATTTATATCCTCAATTACACACTCATTTAGTCGTTGTGTGAAAAAGCTACAATTTCCATGAATTAACACCTTAAATAGAAACAAAAGATTTCGCACTGATTACATGCTACCTGCGCTACTCGGCTACTCTCGTCGTCATCACTTGATGAGATTTCCCGGCCAATTCGTGGGAAATTAACCCGATCCTTCGCTTTCTTCTTTTATATCCTCAATTACACACTCATTTAGTCTTTGTGTGAAAAAGCTACAATTTCCATGAATTAACACCTTAAATAGAAACAAAAGATTTCGCACTGATTACATGCTACCTGCGCTACTCGGCTACTCTCGTCGTCATCACTTGATGAGATTGAATTCTTCTTGGAAGCACCCAGCTCAAAGCGCTTGTTATCTTAAAAGCTGTTCTCGCTTAATTTTTTACTAATGAGTACAAATTAGTAGGTCGAATTAATAATTAGTGAGCACTTCAAAATCGGGTTTATTTTGCAAAGTCACTAAAAGGTGTTCTCGTGTGCATCATGCTATTAAAACTGCCGGTTTGAGTAGGGCAGACTGCGTACTTTGTACACGTACATTAAATGGCCCATATTTAAGCCTCCTAATGTTCTCATTACCAAAATAACCTACATTTTCCAAGCGTCTGCAAAGATAAAGATAAAACGAGCGCACAGCATGGAGTCTTGTAAATCGAAGATGCTCAAATTATTTTGCCTGATTGCCGATTGCTTTTATCTCAGCGGGAGGCAAAATCAGAAACTTTGTTCTAACGCAAGGTGTGGCATTGCATTACTTACCAAGGCATTAATCAACTATTCATAATTAAATTCACTTTTCATTGCCTTAGTGGAGATGAACTGGAGCAGCCACAAAAATCAAAGCTTGTGCAACTTAAATCTGCAATTTTTACTATGTATGACAGAGGGTACATGCAGGAGGATTTGGGGTAGAATTGGGTCGACAATGTATTGTAAACAAAATCAGGTTGAATCACGCCTTTTTGTACCAAGCTGGATGCAGACTTTTTAAGAATTCCATCCATGTACAGCCCTACTTCCATTCACGACGAGAACGACAAAATCTATAGCCGTCGGCCGTCAGATACTTTCTGCCCTATCAATTATGTGGGCGAGTGGAACGAAACAATTCCGTTCGGATGATCATCTTTTGAAATATTTTGTCCCACGATGCCTACCTTTGTACATAGGATGTATTTCTGACAAACAAGCACAATGAATGCAATGGTTTCATATATGGACCGATGACAGGCGAATGGTGATTTATATCCCGGTTTACCATTCCCTTTCCATCCATGTACAGCCCTACTTCCATTCACGACGAGAACGACAAAATCTATAGCCGTCGGCCGTCAGATACTTTCTGCCCTATCAATTATGTGGGCGAGTGGAACGAAACAATTCGGTTCGGATGATCATCTTTTGAAATATTTTGTCCCACGATGCCTACCTTTGTATATAGGATGTATTTCTGACAAACAAGCACAATGAATGCAATGGTTTCATATATGGACCGATGACAGGCGAATGGTGATTTATATCCCGGTTTACCATTCCCCATCCCAGTTGGGACTTGGGAGGAAGATTTAATGAATTTATTTTTGGAATGTGAGTATGAGTTTTACGGTCATGTCCCGTGTTGTCGTCGTTGGCCAACAAAACATTAAATTTTGTCGTCCTTTCGGCGAATCAACACTCATTAACAAAAACCAAACAGGTGTTGGAATTTGGCTTGAATATATATATTTCCCATGCCAATCTATAAGACCAGAAACAATGGGAGGGCTTGCAAATTGAGTGTCCTTATATCCTCTTCCCCCTTGTTCAAAATTGGGAATAAGACCTCCAATTGTAACGGTCGAATTTGACGAAGGGTTTCTGAGCCATGGTTCCTTTTCCCGACTTTTTGTTCAAAGTGCTAATTAATTTAAATCTGCGTTTTGGTCAGTCAAGCCCATCAATGATATGTGTGTATCTGCATACATATATTACTGGCTGACACAGTGACACGCTGATAGCTAGGATTGTATTTTCCATGCTATTGTGGACAGTGGATGACGGAGTCAGTCCACTTGAGTCTTTGCAGTCCAATTTCGAGTCTCCCCTTCCTCAGCTTAAAAGCAAACCCTTCATCAAGGTCTTTTTAAGAGTCTCCCTCCATTGCACGCACAACAAACATTTGTCTCCAAATATAACATTAGCACTCCCCTTCCAACTCCAGCAGTTGGTTAATTCCATTCGGAGAATGAAAACAAAAGGGGGAATCACTAAGTGAGGAAATTAATTCAGACTTTTACCCGAAGTGATGACCAAAGTTTGAGTTTCAGATTAGTTTTTATTGACAAAAATTCCCCATTTCGTGCAATTCGTTTGCCACTTATTCCTCGCAAACTTCAAACGTTTTATTCTTGGAATTACAAACTGCGTT